>JASAND010022314.1:0-15501 GCA_030248195.1 Trissonchulus latispiculum
GTCTGTCACGTTAAACTCCACCGCGAGTGCAGAAGGTTTCGGAAAGTTGCGAAAAATGACTCGAAAGTTTGGCATTTGTCTAGAAATATGTCTCGAAAGTTGGAACCTTTGCCAAAATTTTGTCTAGAAATATTTTCAAACTTTCTAGAAAGTTACGTAACATTTCGAGACAAAACTTCAACTTTCTAGAAATATTGAAATTTGTCTCGAAATATTTTTTCAAACTTCCTAGAAAGTTATGTAATGTTTCAAGAAAAAATGTATACTTTCTAGAATATGAAATGTATCTCAAAATTATTATGAATTTTCCGGAAAGTTTGTCAAAGATCTAGAAATGTTTCGAGACATTTTGCTCTTTCGATACAATTGCAAACTTTCAGACATCGGCAATAGCAATAAATGTTGAGAAGTTTCTATACTTCGTTGAAGTTTCAAGTCATTAACTTTCGAACGCATTTACTATCTTTCGAGACAGCTGGTAACTTTCAAGACTTCTAAGTTTCGAATCTTTTGCTATGATACTGGTACTGTGCCCTTTTACATCTACTGAATATATTTTGTATTTTGTTGCGGATATTGTGGTTCTATCACGTTCCACTCCACAGGTAGGGCAGGTTTCGTGAAGAAGGTGGATACGAAGTCTCGAAAGCGACTATGTGCTGATATGTCTTGAAATCTGTTGAACTAGTGAAACTTTGTCTCAAAACTTGTTCTAACTTCCTGGAAAGTTTCGCAGGTTACATAACCTGTACATAGTTTTTGATAGTTGTCACAAAAGTTATTTAACATTTCTGAAGGTTTGACATTTATCTCGAAAGTTTCGAAACGTGTCTCGAAAGTTTCACACATTATCTCGAAAATGACATACTCTCGAGACAATATAAATGTTTTCAATAAAGTTTCAGTGCTTTCGGCATATTTGCAAGATTTCAAGACATTTTACAAACGCTTTATAGATTAAGGAAGTCTGAATAAAATTAAATTCAATACAACTGGCCCAGCCGACACTTTACAAAACAACTTTCCGAGACATTCCTAGTTTTTCGACAATTTTTCTCAATTTCGAGACTTTACAACATTTTGGACATTTTTTAATTCCGCTACTATAAAAACGAAAATTGATTAACACCTGTGACCTCACCCTGTCCCCCACCCTAGATCCGCAACTGGTTTGCGCGCAATCTCACTGTAAGCTGAGCAGGAGTCTGTCCATGCTGAGCGCAGCGCTTTTTACACGTTCATTCGACTTCAGCACTTTTTACCAGTGTCCCCTGTAATACCTGCTTTGTATTTGGTTGGTTACTCAAGCTAAAGGAACCAGAGGGGCGTTTTCAGACGCTTCTAAGCTTAGGAGCGCTCCCTAGAATCCAACTTAGTAGGGGAACTTAGGAGAATCCCATTTCAAAAGATTCCTCCTTTAGCAATTCTCCTAAATCCTTAGAAGCACTCAGATCCTCTATCTTTTCTCCTAAGTTAGGCTGAGTTAGAAGAATGTCAGTGTGAGCTTAGGAGAATTTTTGTGCTAGCTTAAAGACACTCTAACTGCATCTTAGGAGCTCCTAAGACGCTCCTAAGTATTCTCCTAAATCTGCTCTAAGCTGAGCTGACTTAGGAGAATCTTTTGAAGCAACTGTACTCTGGTATTTTAATATGATTTTGGTTTTTTCTGACCCAAGGTTAAAAACTTTAATAAAATGAATACTCCTTTAACTCACGATAAAAATGGCAGAAATGCACTTGACATTCAACCAACCTACCCACACCACAGAGCTAACCTTCAACTGATTACTGATCCGCTATTTTGAACTAATTTAGTTCATGTTACCATCGAATCGTGTTTAGGGTGCTGGTATCCTTTTGTGCAGTGCTTTTTTGTGGGTATTTTTTGAGACTCTATAACTTTCGCAATGTTGGGAGTTGGAAAGAGCTTTATACATCGTTTAAAACTTATAATCTGTAGATTCTCATGAGAATCCAAAACAAGCAATATTCTGAAAAAATAGTAAAAATTTTCTGACATACTGACATCTGACAGGTTTAATATAGTACCAAAAATTTTTGAACATCGATTTCTCAAAACTGTGGAATCAGCCAAAATCTTTTCTTGTGCTGATCTATAAAGGACATATGGGCCGAGGGTCAATTTTTTGGATTTGGCTCAACAATATATGTCTTAATACTGAAAATCCATAAATGTGCGGTGACACGAAATTTCGTAACTTTACATTGAGTTTTCTCGTAACTGGGAACATGTTAGCTCAAAGAGTATAGTACATACATAGTATAGTATAGTGTAGTACAGCTGCGAGTATAATAGCAAAAACCGAAAATTTTCATCTTTACACCTAAAAATGTGGGACTAGAGCACCAAAATATAGCATATTTGGAAAGTTTCATCTACTTTCATAAAAAATTGAAGCCTATAGGGTCAATTTAAAGAAATTATCTTAAGCCATAAAATAGCCAACCTATAATTTTATCTTGATTCTTCATGAAATGTTGCTCCTTAGTTTAAAGTCGACTACCGTATGCTTGGAAACTTGCACCAATGGCATTTTCTATATTCTACGTAATATTGGATTCACCTAAGTTGCCAATTTATAATAAGGCAGCGATTTCTTGGGTTACTTCTAGTTATGCTGATTTTGACCTAAATACTGGTAGCACTGCTTTAGGACGTGTTGGTTCCAGTCTGATTTTTAAAAAAAAAAAAGACTCTATTTTTCTTGGATGTTTACGTTTTAAAACAGTTATATAAAGCGCAGAACAGGAAACAGCTATTTTGAATGCCTGCAAAGACATTCATCGCCATTGCTAATAGTGAAACAAACTAACTACGAAATTTTCAAGATTTTGCGATTTCAAACACTAATTTGTTGCGGACCAACCCCATTCATATCTTATCTTTTCCATATGTGTTTAGTATTTAAAGATAACGAAATCTGGTTTGCATAACAAGCGCAATATTTCGGTATCCTGAAACTACAAACCATATATAGGTAGACCAACCAAAACTTTAAACTCTTGCCTCGTTCCAATATCTCCAGTAATGCCATGATGGCAAATCCTTTACCTCTCACGTATGCTCTCTTCGTCTAATAGCTATTTGGTACGCTTTCTCGTAGACTAACAAGGGTTTGGCCTCAGTCCAGAAGGCTAACAAGTTTTTGGTGCAAAGTGAAAATGTTTATAAGAATGTGAAGCAGCTGTTGGCTGGCATCTATTATAAATTACACCCTATGTACATACAAACCACACATCAGTCTAGACATTGGAATATATCGTAGGACGTAGGAATATACGTAGCCTTATCTTGCAGGGCTGCCAAACACAAAGGTCTTCATTTCATTTACGTTTAGACTTTAAGGAGCCAATTTAATGAATGAATATTAAAAATGACCGAAACTAAAGACTAAACAGCTTTAGCGTATCTTTAACCTCACGAAAATGATAACTATTAGTTGCTAGTTGCTGGTTAGTAGCTAGTTGAAATCTAGTAGATAGCTAGTTGTAATCCTATTCAGACAGATTCCCCGTTGCACTAAGTAGGTTAGATTTTAGTCGTGACTAAAATCTGATTAGCTGTCTACCCAGTCGAAATTTTTCCCAGATACGCTCCAACAAATCAAGCATATACAGGCTTATGCCACATATTAGTTAGATTTTAATCAAATGTTAATAAGAAGTTGGTCCAATGTTAATGTTGTCAGCGACTACAGTTAAAATCTAACTACTTTTTCAGCTGGTGCAACGAAAAGTGGTTTTAATCAGAACTCAATAAAAAATTAGTTAATTTATATTTCAGTCAGCTTTCGTACAATAGCGGTCAGTCACTAGTAGAACTTTCTGTATTTTCCTCAAAACTAACTTTTGTATATTTTACGGGCCTCTCGAATAGTAAAATTGACACCAAATCACATGAGTTTCCTGTAGAAAATACTAAGGAAGCCTGTAGTTTTGTTCTACTTTTTCCGCAATCCGAAATCATATACCAAATCTGTATTTTATTTAAAACAAAACTTGTAATTTTCACTGGAGCGACCTGTTAATGGAAATAGGAGAGGGGCGGTCGGTCGTTCCCAAAATATTTTTGGCAGTGAGCGGCGTTACAAAAAAATCAGCCGCGGGATGTTGAAAGACTGAAAGTTTGAAAATTTCCGAAAATTTCAGTCTTCAAAAACTGTGATAACTGTCTGTCTACATATAACTCATAACTTATATACTCAGTTTGCGTTATCAGAGTATCGAGTAACCAGTACAGCAAGCCTGTAAACCAACGAAAACTATGGGTTTCATTTGGGGTCTTTCCCATTATCCCCCCACAGCTCAGAAGAAGTACCGAGGAAGCACAACTTGACTGATTGAGTTGAAATTTGGTGGGGGTAGGTTTTTGGACCTGCTGGTTTCAGAAATGCAAAAATTTTAAAGTTTTGTGAAAATTTTTAAAAATTTTAAAATTTTAGTTTGGTAAGGGGAACCGAAAAATTTTTCGAAAAAATTTGCTGAAAACTCGCTTACAGGGGTTTTCTGGGGTGCTGATCACGAATCTGAAATCTGTTTTTCGATTCAGCTTTTCGTTAGCTTAATATAAGCTAAAGTTTTGAGCTTAAGATGTAAGCTTATCCTGAGCTAACGAAAAGCTGAATCGAAAAGCCGATTTCAGATTCGTGATCAGCACCCCAGAAAACCCCTGCAAGCGAGTTTTCAGCAAAATGTTTTTCGAAAAATTTTTCGGTTCCTTTTGGTCCCCCTTACCAAACTAAAATTTTAAATTTTTTTAAAAATTCTTAAAAAATTTTAAAATTTTTGCATTTCTGAAATCAGCAGGTCCTAAAACCTACCCCTACCAAATTTCAACTCAATCAGTCAAGTTGTGCTTCTTCGGTACTTCTTCGGAGCTGTGGGGGGGATAATGGGAAAGACCCTTCATTTGTACTGAATACTAGTTTAACTTGTAATACATTCTACCAACATATATCCGGTTAAAAACGACTAACGATGTCCTGTGAAATGACAAGCCTTAATACTCCAAGTATCTGCCTCAACTTGTGTGAAAATTATGTGATTTCGTTAATGCCTGCGCTCGCAGTGCTAGATTACGTTATCAATATGGTCGCTGTTATTAAGTGGCATTTCAAAGATGTGAGTCAATTACTCCACAGTGCTTTGGCTGAATCGTCGGAAACTTTGCCCATTATAAGCCAGTGACTGTACCAACATGTGCAGAAAGTTAGGTCACTAAGCCTACATAGCTCCAGTGTTTAGAAATGCTAGATTACTTTCTCGAAGTACGGGTGAAGGTAGCTCTGGAAAGCACAAAGACAGTTATAAGCGCATACTGAACGAACAAAGTGTCATATCGAAAAACGGATTTCATATTCGAATTTAGAAGGTCAAAGAACCCCTATAACCACCTTTTCGGCAAAATCGGAGACAAACAAATTTTTGACCCCATTTTTACTGCGCTTAGCTAGCTTTTCAGGCCTAAAATGAAGGTTATTTCTTAACAAAATGTGAGCTAGCACACTAACCGGAAAACCAAAACCCTTGAAACTTGGCCACAGTTTGCCCCTATTAACTATTAATTACTGGTAAAATTAATTACTGGTACCAATTAATAACTGGTAAAAAGCTGGGGTAGGCTAGGGGCTGCCAATTTTATTAGATCAAAAACGGCGCACGGTCACCTCACAACTTTTTGCCAAATTTCAAATTTTGACTTATTATTGCTGAAGAAGGAAGTAATGCTCGAAGGCCGAAATACATTAAGTACTAGTAACGGTTAACATTTTGGCAAAAAGTTTCAGAATTGGTCAAACCATTAATCCACCAGAGCTCAAAAACCTTTTTGAAAAAACTCAATTTTCGCACCAAAATTTCGACTTTGGCGTCGTGCCAGAATCGCTGTGTGTTAGCTATAATAATGCCCACTACAGACGATTTAACTTTGGTATGTTAGCTAATCACATGCCAAAAGGCAGGTCTCTCTGAACAAGTTGGACAAAACCGTTCGTAGCCTCCCCCTTAACCTGTATATATGTTCTACAAAAGCATTTGTATTTATCATCTACAAAAGTGATTCATGTACTTTCTACTGGAACAGTTCTAAAGAGTGTCGGAAAAGAGCACCCAAACATACATCAGATTTTTAAAAACCCTTTGAGCTATTTCCACAGCATAAGCCAGAGATAGTTCGGAGCCAACGACAAAATTACCCATTTTAGAAAGTCAGTTAACTAATCTATTGCTGTTTGTTCACGCCAGAACTTTTGACCCATTTGTACTGCAGATAATTAGAAGTTGCCAAATTTCGTGTCTCCGCGCATTCGGCAGAAATTTAAAATATTTATAGCCGCTAATCAAATTCACGAAGATATCTTTTGCTCAATACTTAAATTGCAGCTTTTAACCAGTTATTATGCACTAACAGCAAACTGTGGCTAAGTTTCGAGGGTTTTGGTCGGTGTTTACGAATAGGATGGGATTCCATGGGATAGGATGGGATAGGATTCAAATCTCGTCCCATATGGGGTGGTGGGATTACTTGGAACTAAATTCGGTTTGGCAGTGGAGTACTAATATTTGGATTTTGAATTTTGACCTTTGATAATTGCTTCAAAAGTATAAAAGTTACTAGATGCGTCAACATTATTGTGCTGTGCTTGCCCGAAGCAAGAATTTTGTATCTGATTTCATTTCACTAGACTCTAGTGTTGTCTATTGTTGCGTGAACGTGTAAGAATACATAACAGTTCCGAGCGCAATTTATTTTAGCTTATATACAGCTGTCAGCTAGAACTGAGCTTCTTTGATTCTTAACATGTAGGATTTACTGAAAAATGCATCCAGACCACGGATTTTAATATTTTGTTGTATTTTCCATTCGGTTTTCAGAACAACGCTCCAACTAGTACAGGTGTAATGAAGTTTCAGTCACTAAAGCTGAAACTATTAACAGGTTGTACAGGTTTCAGAGACCTGAAACTGAAACTGAAATTATTTTAATCCCTGGAACTGAAATTAGAACTAAAATTTGTGTGATGACTTGAAACTCGGACTGAGCGTAGTTTCTTTCCTCAAAATGTGTAGATTTGACGACTTGTAGCTGATTTATATTCTGCAAGAGGGTGAGGAGGCTCAGTATTTATCAATTTATGCTTTATATTAAACCTGAAGGCTAGAAACGGTCCTTTTTGAATGAACTCAAACTGAAGCTCCGACTGAAACTAGAACTGAAAGAGGATTAGAGACCTAACTTCCTGCACATGTTGGTACAGTCACTGGCTTATAATGTGCAAAGTTTCAGACGATTATGCCAAAGTACTTTGGAGTAACTCACTCACATCTTTGAAATGCCACCAAATAACAGCGACAATGTCGATAGCTTAATATAACAGTGCGAACGCAGGGATTAACGAAATTCATCATTAACAATTTTTTCATAAGTTGAGACAGATGCCTGAAGTATTAATTGGAGAAAATTTGCGCTCATTTGAATAGCCACAGCTCAAAATACCTTACTTGACCTCCACCCGTATGGACATACCGCACACAATTTTTCGCACTTTGATCGTATCTCACAGAAAAGTATACATTGATCTAGAGATAATTTTATTTATTTATTTATTTTACGGAGTTTACAGATTATTTTTATGAGGCAAATCTGTGAAAAATCCTGTTTCCAGACATTTTCTTTTTTCTCGACAATGTTTCTAGACATTTTTCACATTTCTAGACAGTTTTCACATGTCGAGACATTTTCATGTTTCTAGACACTGTTTCTAGACATTTTTTTACATTTCTAGACATTTTTCACATGTCGAGACATTTTCATGTTTCTAGACAATGTTTCTAGACATTTTAATCTTTCGAGACTTATTTCTTGCCATCTACTAGAAATATTTTCAAAAGTCTAGAAATATTTTCAAACGTCTCGAAATATTTTCAAAAGTCTCGAAATGCTTATAAAACTTTCTAGACAATTGCGTAATGTTTCTAGAAATATTTTGTAAATGTCTCGAAAGTAAAAATATTCCACGACAAAATGTCTCGAAAGTTGTCAACTTGTCTCGAAATATTTCTAGACAAATTGTCAACTTTCCGGAAACCTTCTGCACTCGCGGTGGAGTTTAACGTGACAGACCCATTATGCTCCCATTCCGAAAATTAGACTTCCTATAAGTAGACCAGTGAGTTCTGCCGAGATGACTGGTCGGCATTTTATTCACCAATGCAGCATAGAAACACTGTTGTATCTCTGAAGACTGTCAAAATTAAGTGATACGTCAAAATGCAAATGCAGTAAGTTTTATTAACTACTAAAGTTTACTCAGATTTTGGGACAAAAATAGTTTAACTTATCAGGTCAGGCCCGCACAGATACCCGCGCGGGTAGTGTGGGTACTGAAATTTGCTAATACCCGCCCCGCCCCGCCCCGCGGGTACCCGCGGTCCGCTCTGCTATATATATACATATATATATAAATAAATATAGGTATATATATATAAATATAGGTATATATATGTATATGTATATATATATTGTAATTAAACATGATGCATGGAGCGCAAAAAACAGTATCGAGAATGCACGCCAGTAATGCTTACTAATTGTTCTAAATTGCCATGCCTACGGAATTAAAACTAAAAAATTTTTATTTGAATTATTTCAAAACTGAATTTTAAGTATTAACTGAGCTTAGTGGTGTAGGTTTGGTGTCTCCCTTTCTTGGTATGTTTATTACCAATTGTCTGAAGCTGTAAACATGTTTGTATAAACATTATTAACAGATGAGCATCTTCAATACATAAATATGAAAAGAAACCACTACATATGTCTTTAAACTAACTAAGGTGTTTTATGCGAGTAGTGAGCTGTGACCCGTATTTGACTGGCCGGCTCTAACGGATCTTCTAACTGATCTTCTAACGCTTCTTGCAGGTGAAAAGTGGGTCTTCGAAAACAGTCACCAACTGCTCTATATACCTAAATATGAATTCTACCTCCATGGTTCCGTACAGCTTGAATTGACAGTTCCATTGATGCCAAGTGTAGCTCCGGGATTTTCTTTGAGCAAAAATCGGCATTTTAGTAAAATTTTTGAATTTGCGTTTTTTTCAAACATTTGGTTGATCTACCTACGAGAAAAGCATGAACAAAACTTGCGTCATTTCTATATTGCTGTATTGTGATCCAGTATAAAGAACAAAGAACAATGATAGCGCAGTCCAGTTGCTCTTTGTGCTCTAATCTTTAGAATCAGACCCTTATTTCCCAAAGCTGTGACTTTTCTGTTTTAAAAACTGTTTTGTTCTATATCAATCAAAAACTTTCAATACAGTGATGAATTCTTCTCATAGAACTGTGAAGTGCTTTCCAATATTTCGGTTGATTTTCATCTAAAAATTGAAAATGTAACGCTATCTTGATGAATGATAAATGGAAAATCTCCTTTTTTGTAGGAGACCTTGGTCTTCGTAGCTAATAGTCTAGAGTTAAGTTAATGCGCTCACTAATCGTCAATCTTGTCAGAATTTCACTGGTGGTCGGTTGGGTTTTCCCTATTTTTGCTCTCTCTTGTGCTGGGGTGACCAACATTAGACTTTTTGTGGAGGTTATAATCCCCTTTAACCTTGGAGTCTTCTTTTATTGCGTTAATTAATATTTGGTGAATACAATGGTTTATTGTTTGAATGTTTTTGAAAGTTTTCTTTTGTCAAGTATATGCGAAAATTCTTAATTTTGTATCGTTCTGCCTAATTTCATCAAAGGAAACTCGCGGTACTTTTTAGGTTGCCGTCGACTTTTGCAGTCGGTTAGGAGTAAGCGATTTAGTTAGGCGAAGTAGACATGTACACACTCTCGACCCTTTCATCTTCGTTTGTTTACACTTATTCGTTTACTGAGATAATCTCTACAACTGGCGACCGTTCTTTAAGGAGAGTAGCATGTCTGATTCGTCCAGTCCGCTTACTCGTTATTTGAAAAAACTTCGGGACGAAACAGTTCGTCTTTTTTCTGAGTTGCCTCCAAATTTTCAGGCTCCGGAAGTTTCAGACAGTTTTTAAATAGACAATTTAATTCTAATTCTCCTTCAATTCTGGGGGGTCGACAGCACGGGGGGCAAGCTTCCCCCAAATTTTACAAAATCCGACTCCCCCCCTTTAGTTCAAACCCCCCTCCCCCTCCAGTTTTGATTTCTTCTCCTCCAGTGATACAAAATTCAACTGTACGTTTTTCGGAAAACCCCCACCCCCAAAACTCTGAAAATCTGCACTCACAAAATTCTGAAAATCCCCACTCCCATGCGTCTATCAAAACATTTTGAGTACACCATTATAGCGAGTTTCCGCAGATTAGACATTTGAAAAACTAGCCAGCTGAATTCCATTTTTTTCGAGCACTTTTTCAGTAGCCTCGCAAGGTGACTTTTAACTTTAAGTGGTGTTTTAGTGACCCCTTATATCAAGCTTTCTAAATATAATACTAACTATCTGATTGCTGCAAACCTGGTGCTGTAACAGAGCACGAAAATTTGGCTGGAATTGCAGCCATGTTGGTTCTGCGGAAACTCGCCATGGTGTACTCAAAATCTTTTGATAGACGCACCAAAATTCTGAAAATCCCCACCCCCAAAATTCCGAAAGCCCCCACCCCCAAAATTGTGAAGCCCCCATCCCCCAATTTTTCGTGGTGCTGTTCGGCTCCGACCCCACCCAGGACCCGGCGCTGTCAGTCGGTGCCCCGGCGACGCCCTACTGTCATATTTCGTTAATATTATTTAAAAAGATTCTTCATTCAAAACTAATCCTGGTTTATGTATCTTATTTCTGTCAAAATTGCCCCGATGGTTCATAATTTGTATTTGAAATATTGTAATTGCTAGTATTTGTGCAAAGATAGATCATGCATTTCCCCAGTTACGCCCAAAATTCTCTCTCAAAAATTAGTCAAAATTCTGCTGGCTGCAGGCATGTCACGTGATTTCGTAATCACTATGGCTGCCTCCAGTGTTCTTTCTATCAGTCTACGTTTTTCTTGCGCGTTGAATAGTCGGTCCCGGCGTTTTACTCTGATTCCAAAATTCTGTCTACATTTATTCGGTATAATTGCTTGGGGCCCCTGAGAGTTCTTGAACTTCGGGGAGGATCAGTAAAGAACCTCCAGTCTGGTGATAGACTGGACAGGGACCCCCAAGCTAGCTAATCGGGGCTATTATATATTCTATTTTATTATTGGATTTCTGTGCTCTCTGGTATTATCCTGCTTTCTCTGGACCATAAATCTGTAAGTCTGTACCCGCATCTATAGTATTCCCCATATTTCTTTATATTAAAATTTGTATCACGGCCACTTGGCCTTTTGTATTTTTAGCTAAGTTTTAGTTGCTTTAGTTCGGTAAGTAGAGACTTAAGGCCTAGGTTTGGGGTAACTTAGTCGGGAGTGAGTTAAGTTTCACGGTTATTTGGTATATTCTTATTGGTGAGGCTTGTCGAGGTCGGCTTGGAACTCCAAGTCTAGGTTGCGTATCCAGCATCAAGCGCACAGCACCCCAGTAAAGGTCTTTGGTCGCCCATCATCCAACCTTTGGGGGCAAAACTTTACACTGTTATGTACTCATGCTATCGTTGAGATTGAGAACTATTAATTGTAATTTTACGCTATTACGCTAATCATTTCATGCCTTATCTTTATAATTGAATGGCTCCCCATACTAAATATTGTATGCGTTGGCACAAAAGATGAAAAGCTTTAGTATTCTAGGAACATTCCTAAAAGCAAAATTGTCGGGTCTGAGTAAAATCCGGGGCGCACCTGGGTAAAGTCCGGCCCCTCTTTACATAGGAGACTGAAACTGGGTAAAATCCGACCCCGTCTGAATAGTAAAAGAACCGGTTTTATGTATATAAAACGGCTGATTGAAATGTGCACTTTGTAAATGCTGGGTCTTATTAAACAACAGGTGAATTCAAAGAACGATTATGTATTCATGCTGAGTTACAAGGTTCAAAAGGTCACCGCTTTTATAAAGGATTAAGAACAATGAATTAACTTCAATTGATGAGGATAGAAAAACGCAGTGCATAATGAGTTTTGTGCTGTTAAAATGGGCAACTTAAAGAAAGAAACTGTTTTGCAGAACTTGAAAAATAAGTTTTCTGTGGGAACCTAAAACTACGTATATAAGGGTTTCCTGGGTCGCTCAATACAAACTCGAAGTCGGTTTTTCGATCGTAATTACAGTTAATTCAGTATAAACTAAAGTTTTGCATCGTAGATAAAGTTTTAAATTACTAAATTAATTAAACTAAGTAATTTCGGGGTCGCAAACACAACTTTGAAGTCCGTTTTTCGATTCAGCTTTAGTCAAGTAGTAAAAATTTTGAGCAGGATGATAAGCGACACAAGACCCGTTGAAATGGTTTTTCTGTTATGAAGTTGGTTTTAATTATCTTATGGTATTGAAGTAATGATAAAATAGATGAATCAGTGTAGCAATAATTTGAAAATGTGAGTTCAAAGTATTTCCATTATTAAGCCATAACATTTCACTTTAAACTATTGCAATGGGCCAGGCAGGATTTTAGTTTGAACTATCAGCCCTATGAGGCAGGTTAGCCGGGCCGCGCAAGGTTGTACACACACCCAAAAAATCGAATTTCACGAATTCAAAAAGTTTTGCGATATTTGAACTTAGCGTGGTGGAAAACATACCCATACCAAATTTAAGCTCATTTGGTCAAGTTTTCCGGAAGCTGAGTCTGGGGGGTTTATCATGAAAAGATCCAGACCCGAAATTGTTTTATTTTTTACATATTTCATTCGTTCTAACACTAATTTACAAGCAAGGCATATTTCAAGGTTGTTTCAGTTAAAATGAGCTGCTTGCGATCTTTCAAAAAATATATACATGTCTACAGATTGAACCTACGCAGCGACGGTAAAGTTATTTTAAAATTCTATTACTTAATTACATACGAATATCAAAATGCCAAAGCAGAATCTCTAATAGTTACAAATTTCATCTTTAACTCTTTACACACAGTCTGCAATTGTGTTTGTTTATACCAACTCTACAATTCATTGTCTACATACATTCATACTATACACGTTTTGCTCACGTTAATACACAAAGGTCAAATGCTGTAAAGGTCATACAAAGGTTCACAACAGAAAATTTACATTGAACTTTAACCCTTTGTTTGCATTAATTTATGCCATCTGAAATATTTCGTACAGAAATTGCAAAATATATAACACGCTCATATTACAATGGGGCCGGATTTTATTTGGGCCGGGGCCAGATTTCACCCTGACCCAAATTATCAGCATTATTCGCAATGGGAAACTCTTAGTCAGTTTTCTATGAGTGACCTGGAGCCCGACATTGAAGCAAACATAAATGGTACAGAAACGGATCTTTGGAGAGAGCTACCACTATCTCCGAAGCTTCGGATCAAAGCATTCATTCCGTTACAAATACCAGTGCTGGATCAGTAACAACACCACTTCCACAGTCATGCAATGCCGGTCGTCAACAGGATCAAGTGAGATCTTAAGTTGAAATAGCAAACGTTCAATAGTATTCATGAGTGTTGTACATATTGTATCTTTCTGTCTTTAAATGCTGTAATTCTCTTTCTGTCTTTAAATGTATGGGACAAATTTGAATTTTGTTACTGTAACTTAAGTTGCCAATTTACAGTTGACCACATTCCAAAACGTTAATCTTTCAGAATGCTGCCCTGCTTTTAAAATCAGTGACAAATTAACAATCAAAGCTAATTTTTACTTAAACTGAGACGAGGTATCAAAGTGTGTGCTATGTAAAAAGTCAACGATTTCAAATGCCGAAAAGTGCCATAAATTGAGTACATCTAACGCTTTTCTTTTACCCAACCCTAACCTTTTGATTTTTGTCTCATACCTTTGGAATTTTAAAAAGTTTAAAATTGTAAAAGCATTAAAACTCTTGTCATCGATTTTGTCGAAAACTTACATGCAGGGGTTTCTTGTGCGTTGGGGACGAAGATGGTGTTTTCTCTAGATTAACCCACCCCACCGCTCAAAATTCTTAAAGCTTGACCAATTGAGCTAAACTTTGATATAGGTATGTATGTTTTCGACTACGCTGGGTGTAAAATCACAACATCTTTGGATTTTGCGAAATTCGATTTTTTTCAAATACCAAGGACGAAAAAGACAAAACTGAATTTTTTCGATATTGCTGAAAAGTTATATATATAGTGGTTTTCGGGGTTGCAAAACCCGAATCTGAAATCCATTTTTCGATTCATTTTTTGTTATCATTGTATGCAGTATAAGCTTACATCTTCAGCTTATAATTTTTCCTTATATTGAGCTAATCAAAACGTGAAGCGACAAACGGACCTCAGATTCGTGCAAATCAAAACCCTTGCCAATCGAAAAAAAGAATTCCGTGAAATCGACAAATTTTGCAACTTTTGAACTCAGCATGGTTGCCCTTACCAATGTTAGCTAATTTGGTCAATTTTCAAGGATTTTGTGGGATAATCGAGACAAGACCCTGAAAGCGATAAAGGCAGACGCACACATGTGCGCACCTTTCGCAATACCTAACCGATTTGAATGAAATTTGATATGGATGCATTTTAAAATATTTCTGATCCATCTGCAATTAAATTATAAAATTTTAACTCTTTAAGTTTTCTAAGGGGAACAAGGAGAACCAAAAAATTTTTGTCTACAGTTTTGCTACAAAGCTGTATACATTTTCTGGGTCGCCGAGTACAAATCTGGAAACTGTTTTTTGATGCAGTTTGATATAAACTAAAATTTTAAGTTTAACGGCTTAGCAACAACAACAACACGTGAACAAGAAGCTGAATCGAACAATAGATTTCAAATCTGGAGTCCCAGAACACTCATATATTCATAGCATGCGTAGTTCATGGTAGTGTAATTGTAGTTTCATAACTTTATTTCATCATGGGTGGCATGTATGGTGAGGATCTATTATCTAGAAAGCTTGAAGACCAGAATCCTATTTCAGAAAATTCGACCCGCCGATTTCGTATTTGAATCAATTAAATTTCTGATCAAACTGTGTTGAAACTTCTCACAATGTCTTATCACACAAAATTACATTTTTTCAAAGCAGACTTTGCAAGATGTTTGTGGTCGCAGAACACACATCTGAAATATGTTGTTCGATCTTTGCGTTAGCTCAGTACAAATTTAAGTCTTGAGGTTACAACTTTCGCGTGTCTAGAGCAAACAAATTTAACCAAAAACGCATTTTGGATTAGTGCTCTGAAAATCCTACATACAACCTTAGGATAAAATCTGATTCATAACTTTTTTCGTTTCCTCTTGCTAATCTTAAAAATTTTGCGATACCAGAAAAATTGCAGTATTTGAACTCTATTCGAAAACTTACCGTGTCAAATTTCAGCTCATTTGGACAAGTCTTGACGAATCTAGACCTGGGAGGGAATCGTCTTAGCTAGACCCCTTGA
>JASAND010022317.1:0-26291 GCA_030248195.1 Trissonchulus latispiculum
TACAATTAGCGTTTTAGTACAAACGCATATAAACACATGTTGAAGTTTAGCAACGGTAAGCGGTACCCCCCACCCGAGATTTCGGCCTTAAAGTGCCGAACATCTCGCAGGCCATTTCCATTAGGAAGGGCCAAGCTTCCCACTCTTGGTATTACAAACTCTTGGTGAAGTGAATGCTATAAATGGAATACCCATATATATATACACAATACTATAAATGGAAAACCCATATATATACATACTAATGTACATTCACCAAGTTTGCAAAGTTGCAACAACAAATTATTTTTACCAGTTATGAAATTTGAAACCAAAACCACCTTATCCATTGTTTTGGATCCAGTTCATACATCAAAATTTTATCAAAGGCCTACAAAACCCGTAATCCAGTACTCATTATACGTTTTGTCGGGCCTTCAGATTATATCACTATAAACCAACAATATTAACGGACTGCCAGTCAGGAATAACAGACAGTCTGTCACTAAAACCACGAAAATCAAAAACTAAAATATTAAGTGTTTGCTGTACAGAGCAGACCCCATAGATTTTGCATTATAAATGAATCAGCTTTCATAAATAATGTTATAATTTTTTTTTGTGTCGTGGTGCCCAGCACTAAATAGGTACTCAAAGAGACCTTTTATGTGCTGCTCCCCGCGGTCCGCTGAATGGCAGGCAGACAAGAGGCGGAGAGACAAAGGTCACGGACAGAAAACATGACCCCCAAGCAGTTCTGACGTGCGGTTATTGGCCCCTTAGCCCAACGCTAAGGCGACCGCAGTCACACTCAAGGCAATCGAGATCTTAGACACAGATAGGGATTGCCCCCCGCAAATCAATAGTGACTAGGATGGCTGAAACTATATACCCGCTCGGAAGGTGGGTGACAAAAAAAAGGAGTATCAAGAAGGAAAAGAAGAAGAAGCTAAGAAAGGAGGGAGAGTGGGCGGGAACGGCCGAGCACTCAAATAATGTTATAATTTGACTTATTTTGAAAAAAGCCGAACACGCTTGGCATTTTCGCGAAAACACCGAGCTGGTAACGGAAATGAGCATAGTTTAAACTAATTTCTCAATGTGACCTGTCACTTCGCGAAAAGACGGAAATTGTTCGTCTTTTTGCGAAAAGACCAATTTCGCAAAAAGACCACGACATGCATATAGGGCAAATTCTGTTGCCTCGTAATGCAACATAATATGATCCGTAACATATACATTTCATTTTTGAATACCTAATAGTGTTGTGCACCAGCCCCGTCTAGACCGGCTGGCCGGTGGCCGGCCGGTCACCTGCCGGCCCAGGTCCAGAGTCGGCCGGTCGGCCGGTGACAAGCTAGCCGGTCAAATGTGAGGAGGCCGACCGGCCAGTGACAGTTTCTGCAGCTGATCGCCTTAAACTTGCTAAAATCTGCCTTGAAAACTATCAAAAATCTTAATTTTTATTTGTATTTTGGATAGCCTGCGAAAAGTGGCACCGACCGGCCGGCCCACGAAAAATTGGGCCGGTGAACAACACTAGTACATACCTAAGATCTAAATTTTATATGCTCATCCATCTGTCAATAAAAGTTTTTAGTGTAGCGAATTCGTTATAGTTAGTCTATTCCTCCAAAAAATCTTTGCATACGACAGGAGGCTGTCATTTCAAATACAAAGATTTGCTTTTCAAACTTCAAATTTCAATTGAAAAGTGTTTTCAAACAACTTATTAGTTTGTCATGGCATTGTACAATTTTGTGTTCCATATGAGGTAGTTAAATTCTCCTCTGCAAGAGGGGGGATAAGTTTGCCTTATACAAAAAATAACTTTTACTTTTAATTTGGATATTACCATTTACCCAATTGCATACATAATTGTTTCATATTTTATGTCATTCACCAGTTGGGTTTACTATATAATCTTTGTGCTCGTTGAAGTAAACTATTTGTGTATCAGAGAATCCCACCTGAATTTTCATCAGACAAATTACATGCTGAAATTATTTTGTATACTAACAAACAACGAAATAGTCAATTATCTTCTTTCATGTCACCCGCTTTCAAATGTCAGACTAGATAAACTCAATGAATGGAATAGAAATGTCTGAAAAACTTTCGCTTCTACCACTGATTGTTACAGGGGGAATCCTAATAAATTTTTAATTAATTAAATTAATATAAATTTTTAAATGGAACAAAGCAGTCATAATCTGGCCCTTAGATTATAAGGTAAACTAATTAAGTTAGGTTTTAGAATTTTCAGTTTTAATCAGTTCCTCAATCGATAATTTAAATTTCCAGTTCCCTCACTTTAATTCCGGATTGAAGCAAATCACCGTGTGAGGTATCATGAGATAGTGTGATTACATATGTACTCAGATAATTACATAAATGTTAATAATTTAAAACAACTTTTAGGACAATTGTGGTTTGAATTTGGCTTTGAGCTAAATAAGGGAACATGTCGTACTCAAATAAGTGGTTTAGATGACAGTCAACCAATTCACCTGTCAATCAAACCCCAATACACTCAAACTTTTACCTATGGTTGTAATATTATTTGTATAGTATTGGAATACTATTCATGTACTATTTGAATTTGATATACTATAAATTCTGTAAACTAAGACCAGAAAACAAATTTGATTTATTTTGCAAAATGTGAAATGTATATGACAAGTGAATAACTGAAGCTGATCTGACGAGCCAAATCAATCTATAAACATTGATGGTCTGAACTCGAAACTATACCACCAACTGTTAAGTAGACAATGCAAGCTTACAAGACATGTGCAGCAGAAAAATTTGGGGTGTTTTCGGATAGTCTAATTTCGGATAGTCTAACTTCGGATAGTCTAAAGAAATTTTCGGATAGTCTAACAAGGTCAAACTAAATTGCACTCTGAAATTTTCTGTTAATTGATTTTCGGATAGTCTGATTTCGGATAGTCTAACTTCGGACAGTCTAAAGAAATTTCCGGATAGTCTAAAAGATAGCAAAGAAAATTTACCTCAGATTTGGAAATTTAGGTATATTTTAATAATTTTAAGTTTAACAATAGCTACATACAAACGTCAAAATCCGCACGAATAATTTTGTAGAAGCCTGGCACAACCGTTTTAATAGCCACACGGGGCAGCCTCATCTCAGCATCTACAAGATCATGCTTTTCTTGAAATATGAATTTGATCAGGTCAAAATAAAAATTTGTGGGAGACAGAACCAGACATGTGCAGGAGGGAAAGTTCGGGGGGGGGGTGACGGGCGGCCGAAGGCCGCCGAAAAACCGGATTTTTCCGGTTTTTTACTGGGGGGTGTGAGGGACCCACGGGGGGGGGGGGTGAGCTCAAGTCAGGGGGGGTGAAAACCCCCCCCCCAAACCCCCCTCAAGCACACGTATGGACAGAACGGCCATGATCTCCCGAGGAAAAATCCCACGTACGCCCATCTGGCCGTCGAATTAGGCAGATTCAAGATGAGTTTCACACCAGAACTCCGGAAAGTTATCTTAGATCTTTGGCTCGATGCATGCCGGAGCCAATCCAATAAAACTTTATAATCCTTGTATATATAGCTTATTTTTACAATTTTAGATTCTGCTAGTGTAATGTTAAATAAATGTTGTTGTAACTGTTGTCCAACTTAAAACACTTACATTTCTAAATCTAAGGTAACTTTTCGGGTCTTGTCTCGTTTACCCCCCCCAGTACTCAAAATCCTTAAAACTTGACCAAA
Organism: Trissonchulus latispiculum; assembly: GCA_030248195.1. Classification (NCBI taxonomy): domain Eukaryota; kingdom Metazoa; phylum Nematoda; class Enoplea; order Enoplida; family Ironidae; genus Trissonchulus; species Trissonchulus latispiculum. The sequence goes on from JASAND010022317.1 coordinate 3,719, forward strand.
TGAGCTAAAATTTGGTGTGGGTATGTTTTCGACCACGCTGAGTTCAAATATCGCAAAATTTTTCGATTTCGCGAAATTCGAAATTTTTCGATTTTAAAGGGGGGACCAAGGAAAACCGAAAAATTTTTTGTCTTCGATTTTGCTGAAAAGATGTATATAGGGGTTTTCGGGGTCGTAGAACACGAATCTGTTTTTCGATTCAGCTTTCCGTTCGCTCAGTATAAGCTTACATCTTAAGCTTAAAGCTTTAGCTTATACTGAGCGAACGGAAAGCTGAATCGAAAAACGGACTTCAGATTCATGTTCTACGACCCTGAAAACCCCTATATACATCTTTTCAGCAAAATCGAAGACAAAACATTTTTCGGTTTCCCTTGGTCCCCCCTTAGAAATCGAAAAATTTCGAATTTCGCGAAATCGAAAAATTTTGCGATATTTGAACTCAGCGTGGTCGAAAACATACCCACACCAAATTTTAGCTCATTTGGTCAAGGTTTAAGGATTTTGAGTACTGGGGGGGGGTAAACGAGACAAGACCCGATTACCCAAATTTTCTTTGCTTATCTTTTAGACTATCCGGAAATTTCTTTGGACTGTCCGAAGTTAGACTATCCGAAAATCAATTAACGGAAAATTTCAGAGTGCAATTTAGTTTGACCTTGTTACATATCCGAAAATTTTTTTAGACTATCCGAAGTTAGACTATCCGAAATTAGACCATCCGACAGAGCACCGAAAAATTTATGTGGAGGGTGAACCGACCGCCGGAAGCTGCCGGAAAACCTGGTTTTTCCGGGTTGTTTGTCCAAAAATCCGGATTCTGGGGGGATGAAGGACCCCTCTGGGGCGAGCTCCAGGTAGTACATGTATGAAGCTTACACCGTAAACATCTCCTTATATGCGTCACAATATGCAACTCCATGAATGTACTGTATACATACCTAACACACTAAACATTTTATAGGGTTTTGAACCATGTTTCGTTTCGAACTATATTTTTATATATGATTTTTCGAATGTTTTCGAAATTTCGCCTGTACAATTTTGGCATAACTCTTGCTCTTTCTTATCACCATTCGATTGATTCATTGTTCTTAATTCCTATTGGATATGCTGCTTTGTATTGTTTTTGTACAAATTACAGTTTGAAACAACAGGAATTTGTAGTTTTATAGCAATCTTTTGCGACATTGTATAAACATTTAAATACAGATATCAGTCGTACTGCAAATGCTACCTATATGAGATCCTATTTCATGAGGTTGATTCTGTGTTTATTGCTTTCTCGTTTTATTAACCGATAGTATTTATTAACAAGTAAAGCTGAATTTTCCTATATATTTTCTAGCAATATCGTCCGTTTCAGTTCAAAATGATTATCGGAGACAGTCCCTCTACTCTTCCTCCTCTTCATCGCCGCCTTCCTCGTCCTCTCCGCCTTCTTCTTCGCCCTCCTCTTCCTCCTCGCCTTCCTTCTTCGCCTTCGGTTCCTCCTTCTTCTCTTCGCCGGCTTTCTTGCCCTCCTTCGGTTCATCCTTTTTCGGCGTCTCGTCGTATTTCACATAGATCGCAAATCTTTTGCCATTCTAAAAGGACGAAATCAATTTTTGGATGCCATGCCATATATATTAATTGGGAACAGTTTGTCGTTGAACAAAACAAATTCGATTCAGTAATTTTCTAGGCATCTCATTTAACTTCGATTTAGTCAAATATACGTGCCCAGTCAAATATAAACTTCTTATGTTCGCTAATACTTTGTAAATAGGAAAACTGTAACTGCATGGAAGTGGAAGATTAAGATTGGCTTTTTATTCCTGTAAATTAAAACATAAATTTAGAATATCCTATTTTATATTCCAAAATTATTGCTTACGGGAGGATCTTTGCCTTTTTCGAAACAACTTCTCGGTTTTTCGTCATCCTTAGGTGGTGGGGCCGGTGCAACCAGTACAGTAAAACGATCCCGTTTCTTCGCTTCACTCTGATGTTGGAAAGGTTTACAGATCAACTGAACTGTCGCCACAGAACTCGGTTTCACAAATCCGAAAGCTGGTCTCATTCGGAATCTTTCCGGTTTCGTACTTTTCATCTTGAATACGACTCGGTTACTTCCATCATTACGAATGGTCAGGGTCGTATTGGACGCGGCAGTGAATGGCCCATTAAAGGTAACAGCATCCTCCGGGGTGATTTTAACACCTTCCATAGGGATAAATCCTTGGTCACAGGATTTAAATTCTCCTATCCAATTTTCACCAGTTAATAGTAATCAGTAGTTCTTTAGCTCAAACTGGCTAATTTGAGCCTCACCTGATATAAAAGTTTGTAACGATCTCAAATCGGTGTATCAAATACCAGCAAAAACCTTTAATTCAAAATTTTTCAGCTTATGTAATTTTCCTCGGCTAACAGCGCAAAAAACGCTACGGTTGAGGTACCGTGCAAGATTATGAAAATGAGTAGTGCGCCAAACGGTTAGCGAATTTCCGTTTTCCCTTTTTAAATAAGTTACTTACGTTGACGGATAGAACCAAAAATTCCTTTCCAAATCTATGTGAATCTGAGCTGGTATTCAAGATTTACAACTTATGGGGATTTGAACAGCTACACTCACATTAATAATACTTGCTGTCATTAGCTATGTAGTTCTACACTAAATCCATTTAAATATGAAGGTGTCAAAGTCAATTTAACGGATGTGTCATTGGTAAGCAATTATAGCGGACTTAGTTATCCTCGTAATAAACTAGATTTATAGCAAGACAAGCCAGATCAAAAGTTTGTAATAGCACGGCTGAACATAGGTTGTGCAATTATATACATACATAATTATTAAAGTTCTGTTCATAATTTTGTTATTCTATATTCAATTGTTAACTGTATGTAACAAGTAATTTTTTAAATGATTTAATACATTTATAGCTTCCACCTTGCTTGTAGTGCTTTTTTAGAATAACCGTAACAGACAGCTAGAATGCCTCGAAAGGAAAGTCGGAAAAAGGATCGCAAAAGTCGGCGTCGTCGAGATCGAACGAAAAATCGACCCAGGCGGCAAAGTCGAGGCGATGAGTCGATAAGCAACACCGCATCGGCTCCCACGGCTCCACCTCCAGCTCCCACTCTGACCAATATACTCAATCCACCAATGCCTAAACCTGAGTTCAGAGGTAACAGGAAAATTTGTAGCTAACAAATAAATAGTATATATTACCAGAACCGTCTTACAGTCAAGTCCTACTGTCATAGAGAAGACAAAGTTCAAAATAAACATTTTCTGTTTAAAAATTCAATTCGTTAGCTATATATGTCAGTTGGAATCGCAGTATAGAATTGCTTGAAAAAAGACAAGTTAGATGTGTTTATTAAAGGTATTCAAAAACTCTAACCTATTAAGATGAATCAGAGATGAAACCGGGTCACTGTTAACTGACCCGGTGACCCGGTGACCCGGTCGACCCCTGACCCGGTGACCCGGTGACCCGGTGACCCGGTATTTTCGAAAATTCAGATTTAAGCTTGCAAAAAATTAAAAATACTTTATTGGAGTGCGGTGAGCGTTTTTTACCACTTTGGACATTTTTGACGACTAAAAAAAAGTTGGGCAAAAGTTTTGCTTTTCTTAAAGTAGTAGCATTGAAAAGTGAATATCGTAAGTAAGCCGGAAAAGATCAAAACGATTTGCACAATTTTGCACTCAATAATGTGAAGTAAACTAACTACACTGCTTTTAGAATCAAACAAATTGGAAAAAATACTTTGCCAAAGTCATAACGTCATCTAATTCTAAACATATTAACATTAGAACTTTTCTGTTTTATCATTATATATTTTAGTGAAATATTTCATTTATTTGTATGATTGAAGTTTCACTCAGCAGAAATTTTTTAGGAAATATTTTTTCTTATCGCTAGGATTCAAAGAATGTGAAATAAAATCAATCACAATTGGTTCCTGAGGATATGTAGTAAGTAGGCCATAACAATTGCAAAAAATGCAAAGTAAAACTCAGAATCTGTAAATCTGTAAACCTTGTTTTGCTGAGATGTTCCTTCTTACCGAGATTTGAAACCCACAGTCTGACCCTCTCCCTCCAAAAATAATAGCAGCAGTGACAAATCACTTTCAGTAGATGGAGCATGAAGAATTTTAGATTTTAAAATAAAAATTTCAGACTCTTAGGGCCCATGTAATAGTTTTCATTTTCTAGTTAAGATTCAACGCAATCATTGTAGTTTCAAACCTAGATATAAACTTGACAGGACATTGCAAATATTATGAGGACACTACTACAGCGACAAGCATTTAAATAACTGCACGATTAAGTTAAGACTATTTCTATTGCTAGTTTTTGAGTAATTGTTGAAGTTTTCAGTTGGCAAAAATTGGTAAAACTTTGAAAAATAACCTATAACAGCAAAACAATTCCTCCAATCAAAAATGCCGGGTCAAGACCGGGTCAGAGCTCCTGACCCGGTGACCCGGTGACCCGGTCCATATAGTGACCCGAACTGACCCGGTGACCCGGTGACCCGGTGACCCGGTGACCCGGTTTCATCTCTGAGATGAATATTTTAATTCGTTTCAGTCGGTATTTTGTCTCCAAGAAATTCACGGGCCGCTATGATCGCCGATGATCCAATGCTGGCCTATTCCGGAGGACGCGGAATTCTGAAGAAACCAGGCGGCCAACCAAATCTTCAGTTCGATCTGGTCATCAACCAGGGACCACCTCCTAAGCTGAAAACAGGTTTTGTTGGCCCTATATCTACGGTAGAACACCCCTCCATGTATACCACCAAAAGACCGCCAACCCCCGCACCACCCGGCTGGGTGGGCGAAGATGACGAATCTGAAGCCTCAACGACGGATCAAGATTCCAGCGGTGGAACGTCAGGTTCGGGAGAATCGCCTAAAACAGGGGATACGAAGGATAAAAAGAAGCGAAAGAAAGATGATTCAAAACAGCGAAAAGACCGAAAAAAGGACAGATCGAAGCGGAGACACGAGCGAAAGCGAAGAGAACGGAAACGGGATGACGTTGAATCCAGTCCGATGCCGCAGCAGACTTACACAAAGCAACCGATGTATCCCCCACCTAAAACAAACCAACAAGTGCTTCAACCAGCAAATCACATGGCAGGTCACCAGTTTCAACCCTGGCCTCCACAGCAAAGTGAGCTTCGCACCTACTTATGCATTTATATATACGTACACCACTATCAGCTTACAGCAACCCCCTCCGTATTTGGTGGGGAGTAAGTCTAATATGTAGTTTTACTTCATTCTCAAAAAAGGATCCCGTTGGAGAAGGGTCGCTGAAAGAAGTAAAGGCTGATGGCCCCGTGTAGAGAATGGGGCGGTTGCGAGAAAAGGTCCCCGTTTGGGAGGGGAAACAAACTGCCAGTCAGATTCCGTTGTTGTAAACCAGTTTTGGCGATGATCTCGCAAACAGGGACACCTTTAGTGACCCCCGAATCCCGAACGAATGGGGACCTCTTTCTCGGTCCGCTACCAATGGGGATCCTTTTTTGGCGACTCCCTCCCACCATTCGAGAGGATGCTACTTTAATTAAAAACTCAAGAAATTCCTCCCCGAGGCTCTATAGAGTGGTGATACAAGAAACTCTGTTAATGACAATATTTTGGATTGAAATAGCAGAAAACAAGGGTTAATTTTGTGGGCTTATATACCATTCACTTTACATAAAATGAGGCATTTTGGAGAGTTTGTTGAATGTTTACTACTGCACTTTTCAAACATGGAGAAATTTTAACTGGCAAAGTCGAGGGCAAATTTTTAACAAGCAAAATTTGTTTACTCAGCGCAAAAAAACTTGTCACAGCACCTCAGTCCCGAAAACTTCGCCTCAGGAAGTATGGATCGAACCCCCCACTACCTTCATTTAACCAGATCGACCTAAAGCCCTTTACTGGGATCACAGAGGAATCGCGCACAATATGCAATAACTCAAATAACACCGACCGGACATTGATTGATGTTAATGTGTTATGAAATGTGGACAACCCGGATATAGTTTCAGCTGTGACTCTTGAGGTTGCGATTGTATGTAATGGGTTCGTTTGTCTTGATATTAGACTATGATCAGAGACCTCCACAGACGTATCAGAGTGGGTATATCTGGGGAAGGCCAATGTAAGAAGTCTGATGAAAATTATAACATTTTTTAAATACCATCCTCTTCCTGAGTGTGGTCATGATTTCAATTTGATCCTGAATAAATATTGAAGATGTGAAATGTTGTGTTACATCGTTCCTTTTCAGTAGAGTTTTTACTAATATGGGCTTGCAAAAACTGTTTATTTGTATAAACATTTAGTTTGCGAAATGATGTTCCCACAACAAAACAACTTGGAAAGTCAATTTATACGTCTGGTGGTACAATGCAAGCAAACTAGCATTAAAACGAATATTAAAAATAGATACATATACAATTATTTTCAAATTACAGCCAAATACATCTAATTGTTAACAATCAATTGAGCAAATATTAAATCCAAACTTGTATGTTCGAGTACAAGACTAGTAGCAACTAGCAACTATCATCAACAGTCATGACCGCTTGGTTTGAAATATATGATTCAAAAATTAATATTTTCCATCATCGAAACTTTCAGCAGTATATTTACGTGTGATAAAGTTAACTTTTGAAAGCGTAGTATAAATATACAATATTTGTATGTAGCCTTAGTATCTTCAAGAATTTCGCCTTAGTATATCTTCGAGAATTTCGATGTCTCTAAATTGTAGTTGAATGAATGTTTAATAAAATGTAATTCGAATGAACTTAATTTTATCGGAAAAGCTTAAATACTTATTAGAGATCGAAGACTCATTCATTATTCGATGTGAAGCCATTCTGTTGCCGACTCAATGGCGAACTGTAATGAAGTAAGCTGTAAGCGAATTTCCTTCTCGGCCAGTTTTCGTTCCGGTGGAGTGGAAGCGGTTTCAAAGTCGTTTACTGCAGTTGCAAGAGCCGGGAAGTGGTTTCCGGCGTAACTGTTTTCCGGCGTTTCACCAAAAACTATATGCTTGAATATAGGAGAAGTGCCCGGCAATGGAATTTGACTGATAAAGTTGCGTTCCAAATGCATCAAACGACTATTCACTCTTGAGATCACCTGAAACAAAAAACAACTGAAAACAACAGTCACTTTTGTGTCTTAAGTTTCAGTTTTAGAAAGGGGTATTATTTAGCGATCTGGTTAGCTCACTGATTTCTCAACAGCACAGATAATATTGTAAGTAGGTAGGTAAAACCAGCACAGATTATTATGTGGGAGAAATCTTCGTTGAGATTGCAGTTCTACCCCGTTATGTTCTCATGGAAATATTCAAGCTAACAGCGATCTGGGTTTGGGGACATATAAAACACAAACGATTAAGATCCAAATAAATAAATATCCAACAAAATAAACTGAAAACAAAATCTAAATCTTAAAACTATGAGTGTGGTTTGTTTATTCTTTTTCTCTTTCCTTACCCTTTCAATTGCTTCTGATTCCCGCTCATTTGTAGTCATGTCAGCAGAGCGATCGAAATCTTGGCTGACAGATGCCGGTTTGAAATTACCACCAGTAGCCCAACTGAGCTGCTCAAACGGTCTAATTATTTCTAGCATTAGATTGGTAAACGTGGACTTGGAATCTGCCTTAATCCAAACGAAAATGAGTGCTGGTATTTGTGTGTGCGCTCGCGCGCGCGCGCGCGCGCGGGGGTGTGTGTGTGTGTGTGTGTGTGTGTGTGTGTGTGTGTGTGTGTGTGTGTGTGTGTGTGTGTGTGTGTGTGTGTGTGTGTGTGTGTGTGTGTGTGTGTGTGTGTGTGTGTGTGTGTGTGTGTGTGTGTGTGTGTGTGTGTGTGTGGGGGTGTGTGTGTGTGTGTGTGTGTGTGTGTGTGTGTGTGTGTGTGTGTGTGTGTGTGTGTGTGTGTGTGTGTGTGTGTGTGTGTGTGTGTGGCGTGTGTGTGTGCGCGCGTGTGTGTGTGGGTGGGTGTGTGTGTGAGAGTGAGTGTGTGTGTATGTGTGTGTGTGTGTGGTGTGTGTGGTATGTCCGAGGTGACTATATTCTGGTTAGTTAGTTATTATTCAACGTTATATACTACAAATCAACTCCACCTCCCAAATTGGTAACATTAAACTAAACATTAGACACTAAACTAAATAAATAGAAGTGAATATGCAGAACGAAAAAAGTAAAAAGAAAGCTTTTATACGTAGTATTTGAATGAGACGAGGTGAACTAGTGACTATAATGGAAAGCTTACAGAAAAAAGAACGGAGTTTCCGTCTTCACTTACCCTTTTCACTGATTCCTGTCTTCGTTTCCTGACAACCAAATCAGCAATATGGTCAAAATTTTCACTCGCCAGAACCCATTTGGAAACTGCCCAGTTTAGCTGCTCATAGGGTCTGGTTAGATCTAGCTCTATCCTACTTAGCATATCCTTAAGCTCCCCTTTAATCCAGTACTGGCATGTTTTAGCGTACGTAGTAGCGTTCAGTTTCAGAGTGACCTCATCCGCAAGTATTCGGGCCATTTCAAGCCAGATCTGACCCATGGCCACATGAAAGGCCATTTGGCCGGGATCAATCAAATTCTCCACCGCAAATTTGGTTTCATACATCGAATGGTAGAGCGGATACTGATATTGACTAACATTCCTGTACTCGAAGTCAAGTATGGGAACACCCGTAAGCTGGACAAAACTAGCCAGATCTGTACCATCGTGAGGCGGATCTATAAGTGGAATTTTAGGGTCAAAGGGCAATTTTCCCGGCTGATTTAGAATCCAGGTATCGTAGACGGTGGCTCGACCCGCTGCACGCTCTGCGGGATCCGGATTCGGTACCCGTTGAGTTACTGTTGTGATCAGTTGATACAGTAACGGCATTCCGTTGACGTAGAGTGAAGTATTCCCGGAGACAGCAATGTCAATGTTTAGATAGGCAACGGCACGCTGGAACAGCTTGTGATAGTTTTCTTCTACCCATTCGGATGAACCTGAAGGAAAAAAATCAAAATTTGAAACAACAAATTGAAAAAGATGAGTCTCTGCTATTTGTCGTTCTCGTCTTTCTAAATTATCCATATATACAGTAAGTATAGATGTTGAGAACATAATTTTCCAGGATTTTCCAGGATTTCTCCCGAATGAATTCTAAGGAAAGGAAGGATTTCGTAGCTAACCTATGAGCCCGTATTCTTCGGCGTCCCAAGAACAGAACACCAGGGTACGTTTAGGACGCCAATCTTCATCTACCATCAGTTGCCTAAATAGGCGAGTTATTTCCAGTAGCACAGCAGTACCAGAATTGGGGTCGATGGCGCCGTAGGACCAAGCGTCTCGATGATTGCCCAAAATGACATACTGATCAGGTTCTTCTTGACCTAAAATGTAGAAAGAAAAGAGTTTTAGAAATACAAAGTCGACATCGCTTTGTTAAGTTAAGCTTTGGTTGAGTGTAAGTTGGCAGTGGCTTCGGTAATTGTCAATGCTGAATTTTCTTTCCCTTTCACTTTCAATAACAACAAATCTTTAGCCCCTTTATTTAAACACTTTGACCTTTTTAAGTTTTCATTGTTACCTTTATGTTTCTTTTATTTCTTTATTTCTTTATTTCTTTATTTGTATTTATGTTTCTTTTAATTTGTCTATGTATGTTTTGAGTTTTGGCTCGTATTCTTTGCAGTGTTTGTATATTCGTCTACATAATCATACCATTCGTCTCCCAATTTTCAGCTCCAACTGATTACCTTTTATCCATCCAATAATATTTCTTATATTGCGCCGGGCATTGGCGGTGCGAATTTTCATCCTAAGCCGTTTGTCTCTATCCTGATACCCGGGACCAAAATTATAGGATATCGGTAAGTGACCTCTCCAACTGGCTGGCACTTGTGGTCCGGCCATATCTTTCATAAGAACGGCGGCTTCTGAATAGGTGAGGGGCTGAACAGGAATGGAGGGAATAACTCCTTTGGCTCTGAGTTCGTTTTCAGTAAAATTGCGAAAAGTATAGTTTTTAGCTGGAAACAGGGGAGTTAAAGGATCACCATGACTTTGATACAGTGATCCTCGTTGAACGCCTGTTGGCGGCATCCAGGAAGAGTCAGGATAAACGTGATCCACACCTAAAAACAACAAGCATGATAAAGTTATTATTATTATTATTATATTATTATTATTATATTTTTATTAACCACCAGCTCTTTCGTTGCAACAACTATAAGCTTTTATAAAGTATAGTAAAATGTTGTTGATGTTGACATTATCACACATCCAGACGTTCTGACCGACAAAGGTTTGTTTATTACTCCTTAATATTATTACTTAATTATTACTTAATAGCATACTAAACGGTGGTTTCAGTGATATGAAATTGACTAAAACTTTTTTCATATAAGAAATTAAGAAATCAGTTAATTGTCTTGGTGTGTTCAGCTACCGTATAGAATCTGTAGATAATCCCGCCTAAAGTCATTTTGCACATCAACTAGTTAAAGATGATAAATTTGCGTAAATCTCAATCACAAGGGTGATAAAGTTAAGCTTATGGTTTGAAGTATAATTAAAAGCTTTCAACGTTTTAATTTCCTTAATCTGTATTCGTAAAAAGCAATAATAATATCATTACCTTCTTGAGCAATATCCGCAGGATCAGAATAAAGCAATACTCCTACAGCCCCTCGCTTCTGAGCCTCCAAAACCTTTGATCCTCTCCAGACGCTGCCATAACGAATTATGACTATTTTGTCATCTACTGATATTCCCTGGGAACTAAAAACAGATGAAAAAAATACTCTAAAACATAGTATCACTTATTAGCATACTAGCATTTTGCATACTTTATTCGACAAATTATTGAGGCTAATATGCACCTTCCTATGAGTTTACACGGCTGAATCAGAACTTGATGTGTGCGAAGCGGGGCGGAGATGAAACTAGAGATTTTCGTAAGTACAGTATGCTAACAACTCAGCTTGCCCCTATTATTAACACCAAGCCTACGCTGATTTAAACATTTCTAACTTCACGTAAGGTTCTGCAATTTTACATATATACGCCATTGCATATGTGTGTAACAATATAATTTTTAGTAAGTTTAGCTTTTATAAATTCTTTACGTAGTAGTCTCATCAATATCATACTATATTTATATTAATTAGCAAAACCTAACCGTCACCTAAGGTACTCAAAATCTTCTTTTGTTCCATAATTAGCATAGACTGGCAGTCCAATCGCTGTACCCGTTCCACTGTAGGCGTTCCACCGAAGCCCAGCATGTGGATAGTCCTGTTCAGGCTTCAGTGGTGGGGAGCTGCCATTGCTACGAAACAAGATCACACCGTGGTCATCTAGCAATTCAACAACGTTTGGATTGTTTGGATCTGCATAGGACAGCAACACGTCTTCGTAATCTGCTGCTTCAACCTGTAAAATTAAAACTTTTGGTTAAATACAGATGAAGTAATTATGTAACCCCTGACAATCAACCAAGTAATTTGGTAATATAGAGTTCATGTTGTATATATAGAGAGAGACCACCATCAGATGCCTTCTGTATTTTAGGTAACTAGATAAAGCATTTCTGGTGACGACAAAGTGAAATAAGTTTTAAGTAAAATAAGAAATAATAAGAAAGTTTTCCGTTTACCTAGCTTTCTGTAATCTAAACGATCTCCAGAAATATTCTGATCTATTCTTGTAATAATTTCATTGGTTAGCTCTTTAGAAATCCCAACAACAGCTTTACAGTTTAACCTACTTTATCCAATCCTTGCTCTTCCCAAGTTCTCTTGACATAGTCGGCTATCTGGAAGCCTTCCGGTGTTCCAGCAACGTGCGGAACTTTGGTCAATTCTTTGAGAAAAGTTCTAATCTGGTCCGGGTCAAAGCTGTCGAAAAGAAAGTTTCTAATTTCCGGGGAATCATCCGGTTCTTCGTAATGCAAATGAACCACCGTATGATAATGGCCAATTCCAGCAACCACGATAAGGCTAAGAATACCCAGTCCCAGACAGAGCAGGGGCCGCATAAACTGCTGGATGAACTTAAAATCTTGCAATTTCAGCAACATGAACATCCCTTGTTTTTAAGCAGCAACAATGGTAAACTATGGTTGCTATGGCAACCGCTGTGACGGAAGCAAAAAAGGAGGACACCTTTTACACAAATCCAATGATTAATAGCACCAACTAAATTCAGCTGTGTCGAAACTCAATTCCAGTTGGGTTGATGGGGGCAAAAGTGGCGCCAAACCTGGGAATGTCTTTTCTTGACAAAAAGGCAAAGTTCTAAATCAAAAGAAAAATGTAACATAACAAAGCTTCCCCTCTAAAAAGGGCACATAAACTTTCTGTCTTAAAATGTGATGGGAAAAGTTTGGCTGGACTTTAAAAGAAAAATCACTACCTTCTTGAACTCAACTTTGATAATGGCAAAGCCATCTATTCTGTAAATGCTAAAATATATAGCTTATGTACCCACCCTATATTCAAAGATGTGTTAAACATTCCCTATTACATGTACAGCTAAGCTCGGAGCTGACTATAACTCAAGAACCATAATGACAGAAAATGGAGTCTTGACATTGACTTTATTTTGTTGGTTTCAGAAACAGCCAGTATTAACCTGTTCAAGCAGAAATAAGTATATACTATCAGAAGTTGACAGCAAACAAGCAGAAAGTTATATTTGACTTGCGCTTATCTAGTGCGAAGTTAAACTTTAAATACGTTGGTTTTGATTATCGCTTTACAGAGAGAAAGGCGGCCGCCTTCCGACATGTTGAAAAAGTTTCTGCTTTCATCAACAGTCACTTTAATTGAACCCATGCTGGTAGCTTCTACCAAACGCTAATGCATAGTCAAAGATCAAATAAGAAACCTATTTTAAGTCAACAAAATGTCGGCAATCGTTAATTCTGAAAAGCTGCAGCCCAACCGGGTTCACATTTCTGTACATCTGAAGCTTTGTGTGAAACTTTGAAGACTACTTAACTATCGAGGAAAGCTGGCACATGTAAAGCATTTCAGGTTGTTTGTTAAAGACGTTTAGGTAAAGCAGTTAGTTAGGCCTTTGTCGCTCGACGAAATCGTTGTGTATCAGATTTCGTTAGAATAAGCGCAGTTGCTTGTATCACTGAGAAAACTGTAGGTTTCGATCCATCCCACCTCAGATCGGTAAAAGAGAAAATTTGATCGTCGTCGTGTTTTAGAGGCAGGATATAAAAAGAGTGAAGGAACATAGAGAAAAGAAAAAGAAAAATATAATATATATTCTGATATCCTGATAAAAACAACTCAAACAACTTCCGGGGATGTACTCGCCGAGTATTTAATCACTCAAACACTGGGCAGCTTTTCCTGTAGTTGAGGTCTCTAGCGAATGTATGGAAATTGGCGATTTGTATTAGTGCTAGTTTTTCCAACAACCTAGGCCTAATGTACAAGCCCCTTCGAAAACTTCCTTCTGATGTATGTTACTGCTTCAAAGTGTTCTCGAAACACTAGACCCAAGAAATATGTTATGTTAGCATATCATGAAGCTGCGAGTATGATACAAGAAAATAATATAGGTATACAAATGTTACAAATTTGTCTGCCGTTTCTGACGGTAGGCCTCGAACAAGTCTGTCAACATAGGAAGCCTGGAGATTCAACATTCACTGTAATCATGAGCTCACAGTCCCGTTAGAGTCGAGTAGAAGTGCTCTTGGTAGAAGAAACACGAATAACTGTTTCCAAAAGTTTCTAGTGAGCACGTCAAGGGAAACATCTGAGCTGCGCTGCACCCATTCGTGCAAACTTTGTGATCAAAATTATCTGGATAAATTTATTCGAATACAAATTTTCCTTTGTCGAAGGTCAGCCAGAGTCACGCTACAGGGATTTTGAACCATCTACAAGGCTGCGTTAATAATTTTTCAGGTGATATCGATTAACCTAATTTAATCGCAAATGACAAATGTTAGTTCCGTTGACTACATTCTTCACTGTGCTCGGAGAGGAGGTGGGATAACCCTCCCGCCCTTACAGAACGGGACGGGACTCAGTCTCCGCAGGGGAATGGTAGCTAATTATCTTCGGCTCTTTTTACTCTCTACCTCGTTCGTTTATTGAGTAAGCTTTGGGCAAAAATCTAGAAAATCCAAGTCTTTTGACGGTCTGCTGGTGTCGGTTCCCACACTCGTCCTAATCTGTCACCACATCTGTCATTTTTCCTAACTTCTAAAAGCAGTTTTAAGGAGAGCGGAAACTGATAACCTGATTAACCTAACCTGAAGCAGAAAAATTTCACTGTACAGAGTTGGCGTTTATTACTAAATGCATAAACATTACTTGCAATCTTCAAATTTGCCAATAAGTTGTCCTTGACACCTTCAATCCTCACAAGCGTCTGTTAGTTTATCTAGCGCTCAAAGTACCAAAAAAACCTGCCCAGATCAAACAAGATTTTATAGACAGCCAGGGAGACTACACACTGTTGGAGAGAGAAGAGTTATCAATACCCTGATACATACAGAGAATAAGCTCCAACTGTTTGGGAAAACGCAATGAGCTGAAGAAAAATAAACTCTCTAGAAATGAAGACACATATCAGACCGAAGTTTGTAATTTCCTCAGACAATTTGACAAGAGCTGAGAGGTTATTAACTCCCCTCAGATGTCTGTCTCCCTGTATTGAACTCAGATCCTGCTCAAGCTGAAATTGTACTGCTTGAGTTAGGATTAATCTCAGCCCAATTTCAAAAGAATAGGATGGTTGTTGTGGCAGACCAACCCCCCTTGAACTCTATTGTACTATTGCTGTTAATTCAAATTAGTTAGAGAAGATAAGCGAAGTGAATGAAAGAAAATTTAAACCAGGCTTCATTACACGAATTACATTGCATTACATTAAGTTCTGCACAGCTCACAGCATTTGACACAACAGTATCGCGATCGTTGTAGGAGGGTTTTTCAAATTTTTAAATAGTCAAAAATAATTTATAAATAAATTAAAAGATGAAATTCAGATTATCAAACAGTACAAAGTAGTACCTTTGACACAAAGCTTTCAGAAAATTGTAGTGTCTGCATAATTGACGTTCCTCGGAGCTGCCACTTACTACTCTAGACTTCAGCCACACCTTACGGCAAGAGTATAACCGTTAAGAGCTGCCGAGATAAGTTCTTCATAGTGAAAACAAGACAGGGATGATGCCTACAACAACGTTGCCCAAGAATTCTGCTGAAAGTCAGTCCAAGGATTCTATCTGAAGGGTAATACAGCGTTTGTTGCTACCGATGCCTCAGATTGGGTGCTGGGGCCAGTTTCATAACGAACCTTCTCGAGTTCTCGAGTTCTCAAGTTCTCGAGTGGTCGGTTTCAGTGACAACAACTTCTTCCGTAATAAAAATTATATGTAAATATATCTCCGGACAATTTTATGGTGATTTATTTGGTCAACTGAGCAAACTATTGAAGTAGGAAGAAACTATTTATAACTTTAAATTAACAAAAATATCTCGAGTACGTCTCAAGTTGGCAAAAGTGTCTCTGGTCAAAATCGACCAGAGAACTCGAGAACTTTTTCAGCGTGACTTGCAATGCGACTTGCGGATCTCGAAAACTTCCAGCGTAGTTTAGCTACTAGACTCGAGAACATTTTTATGAAACTGGCCCCTTCTCAAATTCAAGACGGAAGAGAAGTCTTCGTTGCCTACGCCTCCTCCAGAAGCCTATCGCCTACCGAGAGGCGAAACTCCGTGACAGAAATGGAAACCTATGCTGTCGTTCGGGCATGTTAGAAGTGGAAATACCTTTTCTGGGGAAATCAATTCACAATAGGAGCAGATCAGCAAGCAAGCCCTAGTTTCACTATTCAGTGCGCTGATTGGAGCCAAGGGTCGCAAGCCACAGCAGATTGCCAGATGGTACTTGGGCGGAATTCGATTACAAAGTACAAGTCAGGCAAGGGCAACGCTCTTGCTGATGCTTTGTCCAGATTACCTTTGACACTGAAGAAAATCAAAGACATTCCTGAGTCTTGGTGTGATGCCTACACTGCAGCTACTGCCAACAACTTCATACAGAATTAATGGTTCCACATTTCGAATTCCAGCATTGAATGATCCCTTAATGAACCCGGAAAAAGGTACATAGAAAAATACAAATTTCATTGCAAAGAATCAACGCCGTCAGACGACGCTGGGACCGTTTGATTAGAGCACTCTTGTAATGTGGGTAATAACGTCCCCGTTATCACCCCCCTTCCAAGTCCTTTCCTAATTCCCACTTTTGCTGTTTTTCCTAAAACTCACCCAAAATCCCCCAAATTCCCCATAAATATTGTAGTTTTATAATTGTTGGGAAGTCCGATAATTATGTATTATTTTGTATGTAAAATCCCCCCTAAAATACTGTGCAGTGCTAACTTTATGCTCATCTTTTGAAAATTATTTAAAACTACTTAATTCTGAGCGTAAACTTAACATTGCACGTATTTCCAATCCTTGTTGGCTTAGCGAAGATAGACCCTCCCGTTCCCAACGCATGACAAAATTCTCCTTGAATGATTACATCACCTTTTCGTCAGTCGGGAGTTTGACAAGTCACCGTGCGGCTGTTTATCTGAGATTGGGGCCCCACCCTCACCTGTCTACACCTAAAAGTGTAAGTTTCTAGTTTTCGATTTTTCTTTTAAAAACCCCTTTCTAACTCCTTTTCTAACTGTTTCCTGACTCTAATCCCCTTTCCCTTTTGCTTATTTTTCAAGTTAATCCCTAACTTCCCCCCCTTCCTTTTCCCACCTAATTAGCGGGGTTGCCCCCGCTCCCTCCCCCGGGTCTAACTTCACTAGCTAAGTCCCCTCCCCGATTTTATTTTATTGTTCCGCTGCCCTATTTGTTGCTGGTCCCCCATTCCTTTGTCTCTGTGCCCTTTTGTGCCCCTTTTCCTGTTTTTGTGCGGGTAGCCCGCTGTACCTTGTCCGTCTTGTCCGGATACCGCCGGACGGACTTTATTGTATTATCCCTGCCCTGTGCCTTCCCAATAAACCTATCAGTTGTCTGCTATCTATTTTAATTAATTAATTTACTAAGCTCTAATTAGTTTGATTTATTTTTCTAGCTAGGTAGAGCTCTGGGACTAGCCCGGAGCTGACTTATAACTGAGCCTATTTTTGTGTGTGTGTCCCCCCCAATTTTGTTAGGCGCCCCGTTGGCGTCCCCCAAAAGTGTCCATCTCCCCCTTGGCGAGGCAAGTCGGTGGTAGAGAGCCGCCTGGACTAAATATCTCCACCCGCAGTCGCAGGTCAGCGTCTTGTGCACAGTTCTACTTGTAAAATTTGGGGCTTGAGCTCAGCGGTTAAAATCCCTAGCTCCCCCATATTTTACATTAGGCTGCCAGCTCTAGGCTCTCCCCTTTTTATTTTCCCCCCTGAAATATTTTTCCTTTTTTACCCCTCCCCTAAATTAATTTTTCTAGCCCCTTCCTTAGCCCAAAATTTCTTTTTAGAACCCTACATAATTTTCCCCCCTCCCTATTTTACTTACCTTGACTGGATCCGCCGGTCTGATATACCCATTCCCCCCGTGTGGATTCACAAAGGTCTGCAATTGACGTCATTCCCAATTGCAAACCTTTGTGTTAACTTTTTTGGCCCGTCCCCGCATCGCTTGAGCCCTTATCAGGCGCCTGACTCTGCTTGGGCCCTTTAAAGCGCCGCCCACGCATCGCTTAAAGTCCCAGTCAGACGCCTGACTTCCTGTCAATTCCCCGTGAATTTTATTAGTCCCGTTTTCCTTTCTGCGGACGAGTGGTGTGTTTATTTTATCATCGTGCCTATTTTTGTGAATTTTTAAGTGCTGTGTTATTTTTTTCCCATCCTTTTGGAAATTATTTATTATAGTTGGGCAGACCAACTTTACCCCTAGATTATCACCTGGACCACGCCAAGTGATAATCCAACCCCACTATACCAGCAACTCCCTGCCCGCCCTAAATTTACCCCAATCAGTCCCCCCTCACCCAGAAAATTTTTTGGGAGGGAAATACATATTTTGGAAAAATTTTTCCGTTGGACTCCGGGGCTCGGCCAGGAATCTAACCCTGTACCGTTGGACGATTGAATTCCCAACTGGTGGATTGCTGCTACTCCCCGGACGAGACCCCAACAATTTCAGGTCGAATTGAAGATTCGACCCAACCCCCCGATTCTTGGTCCCGGAATACGTACGTACAGTTGGAGTTTTGTGTCCCTGGCCGGAGAACCCCGATTTTGAGTTATATACGTATATCCTACCCTGAAAATCCCCATCGCCCCCCGGTCCTGCCCAAAAATAGGATATACGTATATAACTAATTTGGTGAGTTGTGTTTTTTTTGTGTCGTGTTTGTAATGGATCATTGGCCCCCTGAAGACGACCCCTTTGACAGCAAACCCAGAGTGGACCGATCTCCTGACCTACCCCCTCCTGACCTTGGGGCCGTGGTCGGAAGTTCTGGGCAGCACGGATCTTCCGTCCACATCCGCCTCGGGTCAGGACTGAGTCCCGAGGACGATCTACACCCCTCGTCGGACTACCCCCAGGACGGAGGTAGGGGAAGCCCCTCCCGTCATGACCGATCTCCTGACCTACCCCCTCCTGACCTTGGGGCCGTGGTCGGAGGTTCTGGGCAGCACGGATCTTCCGTCCACATCCGCCTCGGGTCAGGATTGAGTCCCGAGGACGATCTACACCCCTCGTCGGACTACCCCCAGGACGGAGGTAGGGGAAGCCCCTCCCGTCATGACCCCACGGTTCACTTGGACGGTGCTGACCCGAGCGAAGAAGCCCCACCCCCCAACCCCACTCCCCTGGAACATCTGTCCGGAAAGCCCCAACCTAAGAAAAAACCCGCTCTGGGTTTTTGTCCCAAAGCCCCGGCGTGTCGTGGATGGGCTCCCCCTCCCCATCAAACTCCATTGGAGTATTCTTATGATTATTCCCCCCATACCCCCGGATACCCTAAACCCCATTTGCCTACTAGGGAAGCCCTGGTAGTGCAAACCTGCCCGTCCACGAAACGCCATGCCAAATCCATTACGGCCTCTAGTGGAACGAAACCATCCCAAGGCCCCCATGATCAGATCAAACCCCGCCCATATGGAATTCGAAATAATTCCAATTCTTACCCTCGTAACCACAACTCCAGAACTCATGGGCCCAGGTTGTGCTTCTGGTGCACCCAAGAGGGGCACGGGTGGCAATACTGCCCCACCCGTATACGCGCAGTCGACAACCTGGGGCCCAACCACCCCGGATTCCTACGTATGTTGGCGAGTCCGAAGGTGATGGCCAGCCCCCAACCCCAAGCGCGGATCCCCCTTTGCCAACAAGGAGGTGACTTGAGTGACCTCCAACCCCAACCCAGTCCTCAAGTTAGTCATCAACCCACTTCCGGTGGCCTTTTCCAGAACCAGGGAAACGCCAACCTGGGGCGCCGTCAGTAAGCCCCGACGTGCGCCCCCGGTCTGACCCCTACCCAGTTAATATGGCGCCCGCGTACGAAGTGACTGATAACCCTCGGACGGCCAATCGGAGCTCAGAGGAGCCCGAACCCTTACCCTATTTCTCACCAAGTGGCCATCACCCGGAGTCACATCAGTCCCCCACGGTCTCAGTGTCCTCTTGTTTAACGGAGTATACCCCATCCCCACCCTCCTCCCAATCTACGAAACCCCCCAGTCTGTTTGACCACGAGGTCGAACCCCCTACCCTGTCCAGCGGCGCCTTTCATTTTTGGAGCCCAAACGCTTGCACGAACTTGTCAGTGGGGCCGCGGACTTGCTCCCATTCCCCACCCGGAGTGTAGCCCCCAGCCAGCAAGGAAAACTTGGTGTTGCGAGGTTGCGAAAGGTTTAATCGTCAGCAGTGGACTCCCCCTCGCGGATGCTACGGGACGCCCGTAGCGTCCAACAAGATCCCAGTCCCTATCCCTCCCTAATTGATCCACTGTTGACGCCCAAATTTTCACCCCGTACAAACCATGTACGTACATTTAACAAAGTACGTACACATCCCACCCCTAAGTTTATTCTTGCCCTGGGGAGAGTGTTGCTGACTGGCGAGGGCCAGCAACACCTCCCCAGTACCTCGCATCACCAGGATGGTCCCACTACAGCTACCCCTACCACGGCCTCCCTCGCAATGCCCCCGGAAACTCCCACCCCATGTGGAACAGAGGAAACTACTCCTGGAAAATAGTTTCCCGACATTCCAAGCGTGCTCGTCACGACCACGCCTCCCCTATTGCTATTTCCACTAATCCCTTTGGCCCCGACCAGTGGGCTCCGTGCTTTGAATTGGGCGACCTGTTCCAGGATCCCAGAGAGTCGCTTAGCCCGGTGGAGGATCATCAGCAGGAATCGTACCAAAACTCCCTAAAGCTGTTGAGAAGTCTCCTGGGGACTTCTCCTCAACCATGAACCTTACCCGCCAAAAATTCGAAGAATTCGAAAGCCTGCTGTTGAACCTTCTGGGCCGAATTCGTCAGTGCATGGAGGGAGCTGGACATGTCCGGTCAACTCTGCTAACCCCACGAGCCCACCTGAAGCGACTCTTTGCCCAAACCCAAACGACTCCTCGACCCCCACCTTTGTCAGCGATCCCAATCTATGGGAGAGCTAACCATGCCACCCGAAATCCAAATACCTATTACTACCAATGAGCCCCAGCCGCCAACCCCAGCGGCTACCCCTACTACCCTCACTACCCAAAATGCCTCAACTCAGGTTTTAGAGGTTGAGGACCCTGAGACCCAGCCCAAACCCACTGCTCTCCTGGGAGAGCTGGCCCATCAAACAGAAAGTCCCACCCCTGCTGTTATAAATGAACCTCAGCTGCCAACCCCAGTGGTCATTCCTACTACCTTCCCTACCCAAAATACCTTCGCTCAGGTTTCGGAGGCTGGAAGGACCCTAAGACCCAACCCAACCCCACTCAGCTCAGCAACCTGAATGACAATATCGATCGTCGCTGGAAACGAGACGCTGAGGCTCAAGATCCTCCTGACCATGAACATACAGGTCCCGTCAGTGACCTCGTCCAAGCAATCCTGACTGACACTACCCCTTTTTGCGTGTCCCAGTGTTCCTCGTCTGCCCTCCCACAGAATGCCCCCACCTGCTCGTATGCATTTTGCCCAGTGGTGAAGGCCCCTAGCCCTTTTTGGGTCGGTTCTGCGGGATCTGCTACATATCCTAGGCATTTTTTCGACCACATCAATGCCAGTACTCTCTCCCTTGACTGTCATGCCTCTAAAGCTCCGAATTCTCCACAGCTGCGGAGGATACATCCCATGACCTCATGGGGAAGTGCGAGATACTGTACATGTGCAACGGGCACAAATATTTATTTCCCTTCCATGTTGCCCAAGGTCTGTACCAAGATTTCATTAGTGGGTGCTGACCTTATGCAAAAATATGATTGGTTCGTAGTCCCCAAGTCCCATTCCCTTTCTACCCCTATGTGGCAGACATCACTCCTTACCCCAGACGAGTTACGGCACTGGCCGATAGATTTGGTATTACCGTAACGAACGGTGTCATTTTCGGTAACCTTATCCAAACCCCGATAATCTCAGGCACTTGCAGCCCGCCTAGTTGCCTGAGCACATGGTGAGCCAATACCAGCAACACTTGGGATCTTGTTGTTGCTACCGTCGGTACTACTCCCTTGCCTAAACTTCCCTGTTAATGCGTAACATCCCCATGATCGACGAATCCCATGCCCAGAAACCGCTAAACGAAAAACCCGTAATGATTTATTTTGTGGTACAGTTTGTAAACTGTTTTTAGAGTTATGTCGGATAACTCTGGGGTACCTGCCGGTCGGGACCCTACTTCCCCTTATGTTTTTATTAGAGTTACGCTACGTGGTAACTCAAGGGTCTGGAGTGTTAGACCCTTCACCCTGATCCGACATGGTATACGCACCCGTCCCCTTCCCCTTAAAGTTTGTCCTTTCCCTTCCCTCTTATTGGCATCATAATGTAGGCCTACACCCACGCTTATTAATTGGTTTGATGCGCATCAATATAAATACGTAAGTAGGGGTGTTTTGTTTGAATGTTCGTTTAGTTGTTTGGTTGTGGTATAAATGTACGTATGCATGCGTAAGTTAGGTATAAATGTTTCTAGGGTCAGAGGTGGGACCCTCCGTTCGATAACTTTTATATACATCATGTTTCAAATTTTTGGGTTTCTCTCTTGCCAGTCTAAATTGGGGTTTCCTCCTTAGTATATTAGTATTTCGTATACTTATACGATTTATATTACTTTTCTGTTCTTCTTCTTTTACGACTTCTATTTAAACTAAAATGGGTTTTTTTACGTATTCTTCTCTTTCTCCCTCACATTACGAATCCTTTATTAGGTATACTTATGTATTCTAATAACTCCAAAATTTTTCTCCCTTTTGGGTCCTACATACGTATGTCTTTTTGATTCCTAGGTATACATGTTTTGTATGCATGGTATGTATGATAATTAAATAGTATGCTTTCCCCCCTAGTTTCTGGTTA
>JASAND010022319.1:0-45160 GCA_030248195.1 Trissonchulus latispiculum
GACTAATTCATTATCTAACCAGAAATACAAAAAGGAACTATTATTTTTTATAAAGTCAAATCGTGTTGTTCTAGTAGGGTTATTTTTTAAAAGAATAGAAAATATAAATTGTCATCTAATCGTTTATGAACAATAAAAAATAAAAATAACAAAGAAATTTTAATGATATTCGTAGGCCGTTTTTTTATCAAAAAAAGTAATTCTTTAATTTCAGTATGTCTTCTGGTTTGCGTAATATTATTCATTGAAAACGTGCCCCCTTTTGTTATGTTGACAAAGGGTCAATTCATCTACATGAAATTTTGTTCAAATGAATGAGGTACGCTAAACTGTTACCGGAAGTGTGGGTAATGGACTAGTTTTGTAATTTGGGGGTAATAGCGAATGATGGTATTTGAGAACTGGTAATGACGGACTAAGCAAAATGAAAACATTTTTAGATATTGGGACAGAAATATTTAGGATGTTGAATCTTTTATCGAAAAATTATCGCTGTCGAAATTAAATGAAAGGATTCTCAAGATGACCAACGTTAGTTGTTGTAGCCTTCACGATACATGGAGTATAGGAAAGTTATAATAATAAATGAAATCGTAGAATTTGATAATAATGAAGTCTTTTGTTATAATTATAAACATTTTTATTCAAATTCTAATAAAATTTTTCCCAATTAAATTTAATTATGCAAATTTCGAAAATGAAATAGAAATTTTTTAAAATTGTACGGCTTTCTATATGTTTGTTATGGAAATTTGTATCTGGCTTTACATAAAGAACACGTGTTTGGTGTTAGTAAGCCATAATTCTAGTTTGGTTATGTTTCTTAACAAATCAACAAATTCGTTTCATTTAATATTATTTCACTAATAATTTGTTTGGTGACAAACTCATTATCTTCTAATGAAAACTAGACAAATAAAGTCTCTAAATTTCTACTAATAATCAAATACAATAGACATTAATATTATACATTATTTATTATTAAATTATTTAAAATATTTGAATAATTATAATTTTCATAAGTAAATAAAGACCATATGTTACTTTTCAATATCACTGATTAGAGCTTTACAGGAATCACAAAAACTGATACAGCTTGCAATAGCTGTTGCTTTGTTGTTAGTAGAATCTTCATCACCGCTCAGCGTGACAACTGGAGGCTGAATCAACCTAAATACGCAAACAGAGAACATTTAAAAAACAGTTGTTAATTCGCTTTTTATTTTTGTTATGTAAATCATCAGTCAACAAATATATCTATGTATGTCAAGTCCTTGTCTTCTGTCGGTTTGCCGTATTAGTGCCAGTATTGACAAGTTTTGCCAACTGGTCAACAGTCAGCTGCCGAGCGATTATACTTACCTTGAGTCGCAAAGAAATTTATTAAGAGAAGCAAGTTGTTAAGACAAGCACACCAATACAATGATTTATTCTAGCTCTTCTTTCAAAAAACAAGAACTGCGTTTTTTGATAATTGCAAATAAGGATTTCCGATACAGGGAATGTGATTGGATTGCAAGTAAACAAAAATAGATACCAATCGCTCAAAATGCAG
Organism: Trissonchulus latispiculum; assembly: GCA_030248195.1. NCBI lineage: Eukaryota > Metazoa > Nematoda > Enoplea > Enoplida > Ironidae > Trissonchulus > Trissonchulus latispiculum. The sequence continues at coordinate 1,556 of JASAND010022319.1, forward strand.
ATGTCTAGTATGATGATTTGTTTATTTTGGATACATCTTTATACAACTGTAAATTATACTTAAGTCTTACCGTGGTTGTTCATTTCTTTTCCAGCAGTCCTGTAGTGTTGTTCGATTTAGCAATGGAGACTTTCCTCGCCTCTTCTTTCTATATAAAATTTTTTAATTTGTGAATTATAATTTTATAGTACAATACTATGTTCAAAGTTTATCAAAGTTGAAATAATTGTAATATGCATTATGTTGAACAACATTGTAAAATGTTTCAGTTTGGTCAATAAAAGTACACTAAAAATACATTACTGTAATTATATTAATAAAGTGTTTAGTACTCTCACATTGTTAGTTATAATCTTACCGCTTCATCAAATCTTTCTTCAGCTGCTGCATTTGTACGTGCTCATTCCATTCATCACCATTGAACTCGTTTCCCAGAAATGAGGCCATTTGTTTCGCCATATTTCTAAAATATTATATATGCATATTATATCATAAATAACAATAATTTTTTTAAACATAAACATAAACATGAGAATAAAATGTGCAAATTATTCTTCTCATTATTACAAGTTTTCATTTTTAAAAATTTCAGTGAATCACCAGTTACTCAACTCTTTTATAAGCATCGATAGTTTGTGAAATGTATTGCTTGGTATGACCAGTTTTGATAAATTTTTCTAATTAATCACTTTTTCTGCAGGGAAGCAGATTTACCCTTCATAAATACGTTTGTTTAAATTATACATAAAGATTATATAACTAATTATTTATTTGAAACTATAATTATTTGTTTGATAATCATTACATGTTACAAATTTTAAAAGATTTAAAATATGTAAACATAAAGTCAAAATCGAATATAATAAAAAATTTAAAATACTATTTAGCTAAAATGAATTTAAAATTTGTTCTCAATTTCTAGTAAATATAATTTAGTAATTCTATTAAATTTAATTAACTAATATTAGAAAGTGCTTACATATAAATTTCTATTTTATTGACTGATACCACGAGTACATAATGATAAGAGCGTGACAAGCGTCACACTCTATGCAATGAAGGCAATCAGTATGCGATGCGCGCTAACGGCTTTCCCCCCCCCACGAACTGACCCCCTCTCGCACCGCCCCTATATGGGTACGTGGTCCAAACGGAGGTCGCTCACTGCTTTGCATAATTACACGCTGAAATTAACGGGGGCCCAATTTAGGGAGAGGGTGCAAGTGTGAATGCTTACCACATATATGTACAAAATATACTAAGCGAATGAACGACCCCCGTTTGGAATTATCTACCCATATAGGGGCGGTGTGAGAGGGGGTCAATTTGTAGGAGGGGGGTAAGCCGTTAGCGCGTATCTTATAGTTTTTGTCTTCATTGCATAGAGTGTGACGCTTGTCACACTCTTATCATTATGTACTGTTTCTGTTACGCAGGACCCCCATAGACAAAAACTGATTATCAAAAAACAACAATGGAAACTTGTGGTACAAGAAAAAGAATAATCAATTTGACCATGTGTTTTAAAAAAACTTCACTAAGTGAGCATATATTGAAAAAAGCTGCTTATTTGTACAAAGTTTTGATTATAAGTATTACTTTAGAGAAACAGAGTAATACAGAACAAGGAAGATCTATAGCATGGAGACAAGATTCTAATCATGGTTTCTGTGTAAAGATCAAAGCGTACAAGCATTTATTAATTCACGTAATTTACACTCCATTCTTTTAAAAGCAATTACTATTATTTCTGTTTAAAAAGGTTTTAAAATATAATAAAAATAAAAAAGACAGAATAATCGAAATAAGTACTTCGTTTCATTTGCACTATTGCTGGGCACCCATCCTTTCGCAAAACCAGTTCGTTCCGGAATGATGGTAGAAGAATGAGGGACATTGGCAACAGCAAGCTCATTGACAACATTGTCAACTAGTGATGCTCGACTTGTAGAGGGTACAATGGACTTCTTTGTGCAAGGTTTAGATTGCGAGAGTACAGTCTGTCCCCCATTTCTGATTGCCTCATGCAAATCTGTCTTATTTGCGTTGGCACCAGCAGGATCATCATCGTCACTATCACTGGGAATAATAATTCGGCGCAGCTTCTTTCGCTTTGGTTGTTTTGATTTCCTGAATTTTTTTGATTGTGATTTGGTCCCAGTAATAAGATCAACATCTGTAACAATAAATATTTAGAATAAAATAATAAGAACAATTCAGTATTTTTAATATAACATTTATTTGTTTATTTAAATAGATTGTCTGAAACTGTACTGCATTTTGACTTGAATTACATTCACAAAAAGTTTTCCAAGTGATAACTACACACATAACAAAGGAAACACTTAGCAAACAATATACTAAAACAAATAAATTATTTTTAATAACAAAAGAAAATGTTGATTAATCAAGAATACAGAAAACACTAATACCTAATTAAACATTCATAAAAATTTCACATAAAAAAATAAATGCATATACCAGAAGGAAATTCGCCATTATTGCTTTCACTCTTTTCAGAAATATCACCATTATCACTGCTGTCGTCTTCCTTATCGCTGGTGTCGTCATCGTTCACGAGAAAACTGTCATAAACGTATCTATCGTTTTTCCCAGAAAACAACGCGTCACGGCTAAAAAGACACTAAATTTATTTTTTCCTTAATGACAACTTGGATTGGTTGAGTATGAGTCCACTATAAGTAATGCTAATGTTACAACGAAGATAACTTATTAATAATGAACATGAACGAAAGGACAATAACTATTAACTGCTGTGACGAATAATAAACACAGAAATATTAACTAAAATAAATTCCAAAAATATTAAAATAAATACTTACGAGAAAGCATTCACACGAAAATCAGATTTTGCTTCATCATCAATAAAATCTCTTGCAGTATGAGCTGGAGATACAGTGTCAGTTCTGGAGGAGTTTGGCTCACTGTCTGAAATCTCGATTTCATTCAAGTATTGCTGATACTTATCTGATTCAGCCTCACTCACACTGATATTGACATTGTTTTCATTACTGTGCTAAAACAAGACAAACAAAGAACAGAAAATAGGAAAAAATAGACAGAAATAGAATTTTGACACAAATGTAGGAGCAAAAGTTTATTTAATGACACTCAAACTCGTTTTCCTACACTTATGTTATTATACTAGTTCTGTTGACCGCCTGGATGGAAAACAACCAACAGACGATCACGTGTCAGCCATCCTTCCATTGACCGGTCAAACAAAATCAGCAAAAGTCTCCATTTGATACTACCTAGGAGGTCATTCAACAATCACCTCGCTGGTCGTCCTTGTCTCACCGGTTTATTATTTGAGTCTTAGAAAGAGTATTTTTATTTATCATCATGTATTTTCACATCATGGTTAGCTTCATTCAAACACAGAAAAGTGTATTCCGTCTATGTATAGTGTACGATTCGTCACCCCCCCCTCCTTACAGGACTAGCGACTGTCTGTCTTCAGTAATAAACTAACCTTCATTCAGGATTAAAAAAGAGGTCAGAAGTTCAATAAAATTAATTATCGATCAATCTATCATTTTTTAATTAAAAATGTTTTATCATACCAATGAAACTATTTACAAGGGAACAATTTCTACATTATTGCTACCAACACCACCAAAACAATGGAAGATAGACGAAATACTAACAGTTAAAAACATTGGTTTGTCGACAATGATGTACATTTCTGCAGTTAATTCGACACTTAGCAAACAATTTGTATTTCCAGAAGAAAAAATTAAAAGTGCGTTATCATCGAACAATATTATTGTTGATAAATAAAATAACAAATTAATAAATATAACTAAATATATATATATATATATATATATATATATATATATATATTTTATCAAATTTCAAATCATATTACCGCATCATTGCTAGAATCATCAATAGTTGGCGTAGTGTCTCGAAGTTCTTTCATCACTGTCTTTTTGTTGACAGCTTCCGCATTATCTTCCGTCGAAAAATCCCTGTGAACACCTTCATTAGCATTGTTGGTTTTGGTCCTGCCTCGCTGAGAAATTCCTCCATCAAGAAGGCAACCCCTACAAAGAAATATGATTTCTCCTTTTCATTTAAACATATACTTCAGATTAACGTAAATAAATTAGTTTTTAAAATTACTAATATACGTAAACAATATAAATAAACATCACAATCAATGAAAAAAATCAATATATTTTGTCTTTCAATACTACATTATATGTATGAGTCGATTGTACAATCGACCATACTGCCTGTAGTTCCGGACATCTTTTAAAAGCGATTTGTTCAAACTTCCTTGTCTTGTAGCCATCCAGCGTAAAAAGAAAACTTCTAAATATTAGAGCTCAACTCAGCATTTTTCAAAAGTTTAATTTTCTACTTTGCCCATAATGTCGCCGTGCTACTTGCCATAGCACAATTGAATTCAGCTCGATACAGTGAAGTCAAACAGCTCAAATTTTAACCATGAAGAGACCTCAGATGGGGCACCTATCCGTGTAAATCTGAGCTTTCTAGTATTGATATTGAGAAGTTTGCAGAGATCACACCTTTGCTTAAGCTTCCAAATTGATAAGGCGCATAACCACATTTTAGACATAGCAAACTTATTATTCCTTATTACAACGCATTTTTTATAAATATTATTCATCTATACACTACCAACATCCATGCAAAAAAAAGCAAAATTCCAGACACGCTTTTGAGATATGGCCCTTTAAAGTTCAAAAAATCATCGATTTTGAGCCAAAACAGACAGTATCACAAATTTGACCCTTCATAGTTGACTAATGAAACAAGATATTGGCTTAATATTTTTGCACTTTTTCGATTTTACAAACCCCTACAGCCCTGCCAGAAAAATTAAAAAAATAAATTTTCTCATCTTTAGCAGAAACATGCCGCAAACATAATCTACAGAACATAGGTTATCTGTGCAAAATATTACGCCAACAACTTCTTTCATTAGTCAACAATGGAGGGTGAAATGGTGATAATCACTGTTTTGGCTCACAATCAATAATTTTTCGAAATTAAACGGACATAAAGCAAAAGTGAATTTGGGGTTTTGCTCATTTTTCGCATGGATTCCAAAAAAGTGGTAAAGCACCTACTGAGTTTGCAGAACTAAGCGACGGTATGATCCCTGCAAACTGCTAAATAAACAATGCTAGGAAGCTCAAAGTTACACGGATAGGTGACACATCTGAGGTCCCTTTATCGTTAAAATTTGACCTGTCGGAGTACACTGTATCGGGCTGAACTCAATTTTGATATGTGAAGTCGCATGACGATGTTAGAGACAAAATCGAAACTCACAAATTTGGCTATAACTTATGAAATATGGATGAGCTACGCTCTCATATTAAGAAGTTTGCCTTTAATGGTGGATGCTTAGAAGACCTGAAGTCTGAACATAATCTATATTTGAACGTTCCCAACGGCATGGTTGAATCTAACAGAAATCCACTCATATATATATATATACATATATACATATATATATATATATATATATATGTGTGTGTGTGTGTGTGTGTGTGTGTGTGTGTGTGTGTGTGTGTGTGTGTGTGTGTGTGTGTGTGTGTGTGTGTGCGCGCGTGTGTGTGTGTGTGTGTGTGTGTGTGTGTGTGTGTGTGTGTGTGTGTGTGTGTGTGTGTGTGTGTGTGTGTGTGTGTGTGTGTGTGTGTGTGTGTGTGTGTGTGTGTGTGTGTGTGTGTGTGTGTGTGTGTGTGTGTGTGTGTGTGTGTGTGTGTGTGTGTGTGTGTGTGTGTGTGTGTGTGTGTGTGTGTGTGTGTGTGTGTGTGAGAACGAAAAACCTATAATCAATCTAACATAAGACCACTGCAATAAACTAATAACCTTATATCAATAGAGTATAGTAAAATTTTAACTAAATTTAACTTTGGATTTAGCCATTTTGATTACAAAATTAATAATGGTCTTTACCAAAATGCAACGAACAATCACAAATATAAAATTGCATAATAAACAGTGCAATTACATAACGACAATATAAATATTAAAATACTTATATTATGTAATAATTCACTTACTGACGACGCCTTTCTAAGCCAACAGCAGCAGCCACTCTTTGTCTTCGCAATGCAGACAAACTAAACAAACAAAATTAGTAGTTAGATTATAAATGGCAACAAAAATATAATGACAATGTACAGAATCATATTGTTCTTACAATAGTAAAACACAATCTAGCTATGTTAGAAATAGACAATATCTAACAAATACATAAATAAAGTAATAAATAAAATATTTTATTATAAAAACATAATAATAATTATCAAAAAAAGCATACAGATAACGCATTTGTTGTCGTTGTCAACTCTCACACACGATCTAAATGGGCGTAATGTTATAAGTTCCACTCACTCAGCAGAAAACACAATAATTAAAACTTTTAAAAATAACCACCTTATTTTAGAATGAAATTAAAAATAAAAATGCAAAAACATAATTTCTAGCAACAGTAACATCAAACTTAAATACCTTCCAACGCTATTCTGACTGCCAGAAATATCAGTATCTATATCTTGATTATTGTTACCTCCAACACCGTTTCGATCATACGGAGATTGTGAACGAGAACTAAAAATTATATTAAATCCAATGAAATTTTTTATAAAAATATGAATAGTACACTTAAAACAGTTTCACAATCAAAATATGGATTCGAAGCAATTTCTACTAAACATGATATTTCAAAAAACGTTAGTTAGTTAATCTGTTAATTAATTAACCAGTTCATTAATTTAAAAAACATTAATCATAATAAAACAACAAGCAATTTGCCATGATTGGCTTGCCGCTGGCATTTTTCCTGTTATAAACAATACTTTCCGTGTACAGCAACACGAAATCCATAATTTTTGCGAGAAACACGAGTTAGGTTACGAAATCAGCGTGGTCTATAACCAATACTTGACAGATAATGGACACAACAAATTTTGAGTTCAAAATCTCCGTTTTCCGGAATTCCTGGATTTTTAGTTTTTCGGCCATAACCTTAGCTAGGCACACTACCAGAAAAAGTAAAAGAAAGAAATTTATTCAGCCCCTCCTCGCTCTTTCCTAAGAGTGCCATATTGACCACTTTCGAAAAAAAGGATCAAAATCCAGAATTCTGCTGGCACAATAACAAGAAATCCGTAAATTTTCTAGGAATTTTGATTTCAGTTTCGAAAACAGCACCATCGAATTAGTCTATGACAAAATTTTGAGCAAAAGCGGAGACAACAAATTTTACGCTTCCCTTGCTCCCCCTTAGCAATTTAAAAAATTCCGGGATTCACCATTCTCAGAAACAAGGAGAACACGAACTGCCCGTACTAAGAAGAGGACTTTAGGTTTTCCTCAATTCTCCCTGAAAATTTCAGCCGGATCGGTCCAGCCAATCAACAGACAGAGGCGGACACAAGAATCCGAATGAAAAAAAAATACCGGACATACCCAATACAAACGGTTGCCTTTGTGTTAAAAAGCGGCAACCCAAAAATTAATTTACTTAAATTAAAAATTATTTTTAAAAATTCATAACATAACTTTTACAAAAAAACTTAATAAAAACCAGCTATTAAGTATAAGAGCCAGTATATGGAAAACAATAAACATTAATTAACGGAATAGAAAACAACAAGTATACTCACTTTTGTTCAGACATTTGCTTCGCCACAATCTGGGTTTCTGGAACCACATCTTCATTCAGTTCATTTCCAGTACTAGAACAGAATAAGCTTTCCACAAACACTTACTATAACTTTATAACAATCATCTTTAACATTAGCACAAAACTAAGTTTGAAAAAACAAAAAAACCAAAAAAATAAATACGATAATTATCCTCTATAAACAACACAATTACGTAATATCAAATAACACATTTAATCCAATTTTATTTTAATATATAAATATATATATAAATATATATATAAATATATATATAGTAATATATATATATATATATATCACCTAATATACTAACACTGCAGCAGACAATCAGTACATAGTGAAAATCCATATTTGTATAAAATAAAACACAAAGTAAATCTTAACAAATAAAAGAAATAATACCTATGTTGATTTGAGGACACAATGCATTCTGATTGTCCCTTCTGATTTTGTTTTCTCTGTTTAGACTCAGAAATATATCTCTGAGCAAGACTACTAAAAAAAATTAAACACTAATACAAATCTTTTACTTCTGCTCACTTATACACCATATCACCATGATAGAAACAACTATACATTATAAAACAATTAACTGAAATAATAATTAATATTTAACAAACAAACAAATAAGTGTAATGTCAACACTAATTAAACTCACACCTAATAAACCAGCCATTACTGTAAGTTACATCACAATAAGACGCTAACATTGGTTATTTTCAACGAAATAATTTAGGATAATATTGAATGCATTTACTGAAAAATACCTCAGTGGCATTTCATTGTCTGATGCACAATCGTTTGACTGCTCCACACGCTTACCCAATTCCTCTTTTCGGATAGAAAGGCTACAAAAAATATAACAGCTTTTTGTTTACTAAAACACAACTATAAGTAAACACCTATTTTCTGATACATGATGACAATAAAGAACACTAACTTAAATACAAGCAAATTTAAAAAATATGCATTATTTATATTAGCCTCTTTGAAAACAAAAGTTATAACAAAAAATGAAACAACTTGTAGTCATAAACACATTTACATAAAAACCATACCCTCCGACATTTGAATCACCAGCTACAGTAAAGCTACCCTGATGTCTACGCTTATGGCTCATTGATTTTGCCATGGATGTGCTGCTGGACAAACTTTTCCTAAACATACGACATACTCTTTTAAGAAAATAAATAAACAAACGTACCTACCAAAATATTGTTAATCAAATAATATTACTCTAAATCAACAATTAATACATTTATTAATAACAATAAAACATCAAAATAATTATTTCTACTCGTGCTAAGAAAAAAGGACATACCCGGCAACAGATGCATCCTTAGTTACACCAGGAGTAGGTTTCTCAGCATGTTTATTCCGCTTTTTCTTCGGCACATATCCACTGGTGCTCGGAGCTTCTCTAAAAATAAAGGCAATTCATTAAATTATAGACAACCTATAATATGTTTTCAAAAACAATAAAATCTAAACAGCAGCATTAAAAACATTCATGAATAACACATTTCATTAAACTCTACAAATTAAAAAGTAACTGCCTTAAGTGAATCAAATAAAGCTACTAAAACAGATAAACATACTAATAATAAGAATTTTTTCACCCATCACTCAATAGCTGTTTAAAACTCCATTTTGAAAGATTTCTGCACACACAATAAAATCTACTAGTAGTTTAGCTACAAAGAGATTACTAAGGTCACTACCATAACATTATACTAACTCTTAGCTAATACAAAAAATACCTCAGTGGCATTTCACCGTCTGATGCAGAATCAGTAGACTGCACTTTACGATCCGATGAATTCTGCTTTTGAACAGAACCGCTACCACTTGCAGCTTCTCTAAAATAACAAACTCTAAAGGATATTTTCTGGTTCAATAATATGTGCCATTATCTTAAACACTTTTACTTGAAAATCATCAAAATAGAGTAAAATATTTCTATAACATACTATTAGTTTTCTATTGAAATACAAAACTATAAATAAAGAAATATGATTTGCCAGCAATATTAACAAGATCGTCAGCCATTCTAACAAAAAATGCATTCACATAGCAATAATACAATAATGAAATTACGTTAATTGAAAACAATCCAGCACAAACAACATTTCCATTTAATGAAACATCTTATTCAAAGTGGTGATTATACAATTAAAAATAAATACCTCTGTACAACTCCACCAAAACCAACAGTATCAGTATACTCTTGTCCGCATTTATGCTCTTTTTTCTGTCCCTGACACAAACTGGTGGACAGACGTTCCCTAAATAAAATCATCTTCATATAAAATTAATTTATACACTACGTCAAAATATAAAACAAAACTAATGCTATTTAAAATATTTAATTCGAAAAAACATATTTCTCAAACTAACTCATATACAAATTCTTAAGCATCACGTCATCATCTGTACTTTAAACAAGACAAAACCACTTATAAATTTAACCAAAATATCGAAAAGGAAAAATTCATGTAAACAAATAGTAATGCCAAAATGTAAATTAAAAAAATTTTAATTAACAACAATTTCGTGATACGTCGAAACAACACACAAAACTTAAAAACAAGCAAATATTAATCGATATAGCATTATTGTTATTAGCCTCTGTGAAACAAAAAAGGTAAAAACCAAAACTGAAACAACTTGTAGTCATAAAATCAATTACATAAAACCATACCCGCCGACATTTGAATCGCCAGCTACAGTAAAGCTAGTCTGATGTCTACGCTTATGGCTCTTTGTTTTGGCCACGTAAGTGCTGCCGGACAAACTTTTCCTAAACGTACGACGTACTGTTTTAACAAAATAAATAAACAAACATACCTAGCAAAATACTGTTAAACTAATAATCATACTCTAAATCAACGATTAATACATTTATTAATATCAATAAAACATCAAAATAACTATTTCTACTCATATTAAGAAAAAAGTACATACCCGGCAACAGATGCATCCTTAGTTACACCAGGAGTACGTTTCTCAGCATGTTTATTCCGCTTTTTCTTCGGCACATATCCACTGGTGCTCGGAGCTTCTCTAAAAATAAAGGCAATTCATTAAATTATAGACAACCTATAATATGTTTTCAAAAACAATAAAATCTAAACAGCAGCATTAAAAACATTCATGAATAACACATTTTATTAAACTCTGCAAATTCAAAAATAACTGCCTTAACATATTTAAAACAACTATGCAAACAACCTATAATTTACATTTACTATTAACATCAAATTTTTATCAGATTACTATGGTCACGACTATAACTGAACGGGAAGTTAAATTTCAACGACACTTGTGGTAGCAAATTTAGGTACCCCTTGTCAGAGCAATTTTTCTTAGCGGTACATTTGAAAACGATTTTTAAGCTTTTTTGATAATTTGTTTTGCAAAAAAAATGTTATAACTAACGCATCTTCTTCTGACGTTTTTCAGCTGACAATAAAAATTTAAAGTGAAAAATTACAGCGACTACGAAAAATATTTGGAATATTTTAGTCCTAAAATAGTTTTTTTTTGCCAATTATCTTCCCCTTGTCGACAATTTAATTACCTTTTGTAGGAGTAATTTCGCCACCCCTTGTGGGCGACTTTGCTCCCCCCCTTGTCCACCTGTCGTCATGACAAAATAATTATCAAGCATAGTATAACCATAAAGAAACCTCAATATTATTTAATTATCTGTTCCACCAACAAACAAAAAAAAAATATTTATCTGTAATGATAGTAAATGTTACACAATACATACCCCTCAGCAGATGCAACAAGAATTACACCATCAGCAGACTTCTGTTCAAGCTTTTCCCGATGGTACTTTGCGACGCACCCACTGCTGTTTGGAGCTCCACTAAAAGTAATAGCATTTAAATTAATTATAAGCAAAGATCAAAATAACCACCACAACACAACCTAATCTCCCTAAGATAAAAAGATACCGTACAATTAAATAACATGAGAAAAAATAATTCATAAACAAAAATAAATTAAATCTTTCATTTTTAAATTATGTTTTCTAATAAAATCCATTAAAAACTTATTTCACAAGCTATTAACATTATACCATCAAAAAATTATCAATAACATAGTTTGGAAAAATCTATTTTTTTCAGAGAAATTATTTATAATGACAAAATAACAGCAAATAAAGAATAGAGGAAAAAATTTTCCTATATAAGTCAACAAAGCAGAACAATAATTCATGCCAAACTTCACTTCATTTCTTCACATATGGTAGAAAAAGAGACTCTGCACAGGATTTCAACAAAAATACATTTCTTTTGATTGATTGAGAAAGTTTGTGGTTGACCTTAGTTATACGTTGGCTATTTAAACTAACAAACTCAATCTATACTCAACTACAAACCAAATTTCTATACACAATAATTATTTAACATATCTAACAAAAATAACAAAAAATACATTTTTATAAAGATTTTGTCCTATTAGCAACATTTGAAGTCTGGACAGACAAACAAAGGGTCTTATTTCGAATACACCCCCACCACTAAAAATCTTTACAACTTGACCAAAAGAGCTAAAATTTGTTAAGGGTAAGTTTACGACCACACTGACATAGATTTTCGCAACATTTTTTGATTTCGCGAAAAAAATAGTTTTCCCAAATTCTAAGGAAAAACATAGGCTTAAAGAAATATTTGTTGTCTACGAATTTTATAAAAGATGTATATAGAGATTTTCCTGAGCGAAAACGACAAAACAGACGTCCACTATTAGTTTGATATTTTTCTAAGCTCAGTATAAGCTAAAGACTTACACTTAAGATGTAAGCTTCAACTAACCTAACAAAAAGCTGAATCAAAAACGGACTTCAAATTTGTGATTTACGCCACAAAAAACCCCTATATACATATTTCAAAACAAGAAAAAAATTTTCGATTTCCCTAGATCCCCATAGAATACGGAATAAATCTATTATGGGAAATCGAAAAATGCTGCGAAATTAGAACTCATTAATGAACAAAAAATTACCCATACCAAATTTTAGCTCAAATAGTCTAGTTTTAAGGATTTTGAGTGGGAAGGGGAAGAATGGATAATATGCAAACCAAAAATTGAAGATAATGACGGAAGGAAGCTAATTTATCAAACTACTCTCATCTAACATAGCAATAATACATTCCATTCACGTCAACTTAAGCTAAAATCAAACGCACATGGGCACTTCTGTTTTCCCTGACATATCACAACCACACTTAGTAGACTTCTTCCAAATTTACACAAATGTTCGTCAGAATCTAACCTACTAAAACAAGAAAAATACAAATAGTATAAAAACAGCTAATAATTACTAGATTAAATATGGGTGGCATTAACCAGACCTGTGCCTAATCAATACAGTATCAAACACAGCATCTAGCTTAAAAGGTCCCCCACAGAGGACCCCTCACTCGCCACACAGTTGTCTAACCTCGTTACTAACAAATAGTGTGTCTAAACAATTTGGAAACAAAAAACCATTAAACTGAAAGAGCTCACCCATGGCGGCTTTATCACGCACCACACAGGAGTATAACCCCTTCAGTATTAATTAAACAGACCTTCACACTGGAATGGAGGGCCTAATCCGTTCACTAACAAAAAGTGAAGGGGGGGGGCTCACTCAACAAAAACAGTGCCTAACTCCGTCAGTATTAATTAAACAGACCTCCACAAAGAACGGGGGGCCCTCACTTGCCAGACAGGTGCCTAATTCCTTCAGTAATAATTAAACAGACCTTCACACTTAAATGGGGGGAGGGGCGTTACGGCTGAAAAGGGGGGGGGGTTTACTCCTTCAATATTAATTACGGGGGAGGGGGGATTTCTTGCCAGACAGGTGTCTAACTCCTTCAGTATTAATTCAACAGACCTTCACACTGAAGGGGGGGGGTTTCTAATACCCCCCCCCCCTGAAAGCACGGGGGGGGGGCAGACATGTATCTAATCATTTTTGTATCAAACAGACCATTAAGCTGGAACGGCCCCACAGGGCGGCCTCCTCATTTGCCAGACAGGTGTCTAATTCCTCCAGCATTAATTAAACACACCTTCACACTGGAGGGGGGGGGGGGTGAAAGGGGGGGGGGTTTAATTAAAACTGAAGGAGTTAGACACCTGTCTGGCAAATGAGGAGGCCGCCCTGTGGGGCCGTTCCAGCTTAATGGTCTGTTTGATACAAAAATGATTAGATGCATGTCTGCCCCCCCCGTGCTTTCAGCTTTGATACTGAACGATTTAGGAACCTGACAGGCGAGTTAGGGGGCCCCCCCGGGGGGTTTCCTGACTTGCCAGAGGTGATAAATTCCTTCAGTATTAATTAAACCCCCCCCCGTTCAGTAAAACCCCCCCCCCCCTCCAGTGTGAAGGTGTGTTTAATTAATACTGAAGAAGTTAGACACCTGTCTGGCAAATGAGGAAACCGCCCTGGGGGTTGCCCTCTCTTCACTCGCTAGACAGGTTGCTAAATCGTTTAGTAACAAACGCTAAAAACGATAATGGTCTGTTTGATACAAAAATGATTAGATGCATGTCTGCCCCCCCCCCGTGCTTTCAGCGTTTGATACTGAACGATTTAGGAACCTGACAGGCGACTTAGGGGGCCCCCCCGGGGGGTTTCCTGACTTGCCAGAGGTGATAAATTCCTTCAGTACTCATTAAACCCCCCCCCCTTTCAGCAAACCCCCCTCCCCTCCAGTGTGAAGGTGTGTTTAATTAATACTGAAGAAGTTAGACACCTGTCTGGCAAATGAGGAAACCGCCCTGGGGGTTGCCCTCTCTTCACTCGCTAGACAGGTTGCTAAATCGTTTAGTAACAAACGCTAAAAACGGGGGGGGCATGTATGTAATCTATGTTGTATCAAACAGACCATTAAGCTGGAATGGCTCCACAGCGCGGCCTCCTCACTTGCCAGACAGGTGTCTAATTCCTTCAGTATTAATTAAACAGACCTTATCACTGTAGGGGGGGGGTTTACTGAAAGGGGGGGGGGTTTACTGACCTTCTTACTGGTAGAGGGCGGCCGTTCAGTAACAAACGCTGACGGGGGAGGGGGGGTCTAACAATTTGATATCAAACAGACTATTAACCCCCCCCCTTTTATTTAACTAATGTAATTTTTAATAGTCTTATGCACACAATTTCATTATTTTTTTAAAACGGCACATACAATGTAATGGCGAATGTTTATTGTGAAATGAACGAAAAATGATGTTATGACAAATTTTGTGAAAACATTTTTTTTCGGCCAATTGTAGCAAATCTGACTAAAATCTAATTAGATTAAGTTGTAATTAAGTTCTAATTAAGGCCATTTTCCGTTGCATCAAATGGAATGTTAGTTAGATTTTAATTCTACTCAGGGGTAAGATTAACATTAGACTAACTTGTGACTAACATCTTTTTAAATTTTATTTATAATCTAACTAAAGTCATCATGTGACATAAGCTTGTACCTGATTTGCTAGAGCTCGTCTGGGAAATATACTGATGATTGGTTTAGAGTTAATCAGATTTTAAAATCTAACTAGCTTGGTGCAACGGAGAATCTGATTAAAATAAGATTAAGACTAGCTAATAACGTTTTAGTTTGAAGTTAATTATATTTGGTGCAACCGGCTGTTTGTAACAGCAATGTGATGAAACAGGAAAGTTTTATATCTGAGCAGTTATTGTTTTTGCAAGTGTATACGTGTCTGTCTGATTTCGCCAATTTGAAATTCTAACCATTAATTAACGAATTTAATTTAATATTTGCCAAGACTATTGGAAGAATGGAAAAATAATTATATAAATACATTTGCTCATGTTCATTTATACCAGAACTAGTTAAGTTATTCTAGCTAGCTAAAACATAAATTGACAAACGAAATTTTACTTTAATGATGTAACTTACGTCTCAAATAGTGCAAATACTGATTTAGCAGTTAGGCTAGGTTATATTAAATCAAAAAATTAAGTGAAGATGAGTGCTGTAAATAACAGAGTTCTATTTAGGAATATTGCCTTTAATAAGCTAAAGTTTCAATTGTTGGTGGCAGTAGCAAAGTGAAATGCAAAAAATTTGAACGAAGACATTGTGTTCGCAAAAGTCTTTATGACTAATCATAAACCTAGATAAATGTGTGAAGTTTAAAGTTGTTATAATAGAAAATTCAACTTAAAAGGTCGGCGTAAACGTCTTGTAAAGTTAAAGCAAATTACCCGTCGTAAACGTCTTGTAAAGTTAAAGCAAATTACCCGTATCAGTAAAAACGTTAGTTTCAATTGCAATTCAACTCACGGCCAACAAATTAACCCTTTACTTAAGAATAATAATTTCATGAATATAACAAAACTGTTCTATACAAAACGACGGCAATAAAACCACATCACTGGAAAAAAACGAAGGTCCTTTTGGGAATTACTCACAATTTAAATTGCAACTCAAAATTGAATGTAACAAATTTTTAAATGTTCTCTTGCTTCAGCGGCTCTCTGCGCGGTGAAATAAAAAGTACCTTCGCAAAAAAACCAGCTAGAGTTTTATATGGAATGATGAAAAATATACAATAATGCAAAGAATAAAAAAGTAAACAACAAAATTAACAATAAAAGCAATAAATGACATAGGTGCACGCTTTCATAACAAACAGGAAATATACAGATTCCTTTTCAGCGCTACAGCAAATCCCTGTATGGAAGTATTCAGCAAAATATTTTGAAAAAGGTAAGTAGTTTTCCTTGCTTTCCGGTTTATTATAAAAAATTGTAAACTTTATATAAATTTTTTAAAATTTAAAAGTCTTTATTTTTGAGTGTATCAGCTACAAATATACACCCATACCAAATTTCAAAATTTATTCTTAAAAAAATCAAAATTGTGGGGCTGGAGGAGGAGAGGGAAGCACAAGACACCCTAGCATTATTGTGACAATTTTTTTATCAAATAGGATTTGTTGCTGACTACATAATAAGTTTGCTAGATTGCCATGTCTATTGTATATACATATATTAGTACAAACATTTATCAGACCTAGTATACAGTATTAAAATGCTCCTTACAGAAACAATGGAAATAGGAAGGTCGTCGCAAGGGAGGAGATAGAGGCGACAAGTAGAGTATATTTGCCTTCAACTACTCTGTTATTCTATGATTGATTTTTATATTATGTGTGAAATGTTGATTTTTGAAAATTTTTTATTACTATCATCAAGGTTTTACGGTACATTTTTTAAGATTTCGGTGAATGAGCTCATGGTGGGGCTTAAGTATATTCTTTGAAAATATGCTAAATTAAATATCCATTAGGCTATCGAAACGGAAAGATGTATTAGTATTTTTATCTTCACAACAGAAACTCCGCAATTATTTTTCTTTTTGCCCCGCATCCCTAAGCTTTTGTCCTGGGTACGCTAGTCAAAATTAATTTCTCTTTGAACACTACGTTGAATTTGTGCAATGCTAATTCCTATGCGAAAACGTTCGTGATATAGAAAAAAAAAGGAGCAAGGGAAAATATAAACAGGAAAACACAGAAGAAACTGTTTAACAAAGTGTATAGAAACATGTAGTGTACAAAAAATAACAGCAATTGAAAGTTAAATAAACTTTTCTGTCCATGATTTCATTACAATAACGAATAATTCATAAATCAACGAAAATTATCAGATAACCAGAAACAATGACATAAACGATAAAGTAGAATAACATGAAACGTATAAAAAAGTATGCATGGAAAACAACAAACTAAATTAGAAAATAAGCTCAGGATCATCACTATCAGTTGGAGATTCTTCACAGAAACTGTTAGAAGGCAGAGTTTCATCAGATATCGTCACAGTTTCCTTGTCTGCCTGATTCTCTTCAGATATCTTCTGGTTTATGCGGTTACTTCGTCGTCTTGTAGTGGCCGCGGTTCCGCCCGGTTTCACTGAAGTACCACTGCTACCTCCAGTAGATGTGGAAGCTTCTGAATTATGGCGTTTTGGCTGGATATGAGTTTCATGATTGTTGACAAACTTCAGTGCCCGTTTCACTGCGCCTCTCTTGTATCCCACAACGCCTGTTGTAGATGCGCTGGTGGAAACTTTGGATGCCCCAGCAGCCTCTTCTGATGTCTCCTGGCTGTGGTCATTTGATCCCGTGTTTCCCGTGGACACGTCGCCCCCTGTCTTGGGTGCCGCCATTGTCGTCTTGGATATTTTGGCGCTCAGGCGCTTCCGCCCCCCTCTAGTCACTGGTAAGGTGTCTGTTGGTTTCTGATGCGGCGTCAGAGTTCCTTTGCCCGCGGTAGCAACAGCTGCAGAAGCATGAGTTGGACCCATTTGTACTGTTGGTTTAACAGTACCACGTGAACTCAGAAACAAAGGTTGCCTTACAGACCCAGGGAAGGATGTCCCTGCAGTAGCCGGTAGCAGAGAAGAAGCAGGAGGACGGAGCAGAGCTGCAGTCGGTCTGGGGTGCCCTACAGAAGCAGGCATGGATGTCCCTGCAGTAGCCGGTAGCAGAGAAGAAGCAGGAGGACGGAGCAGAGCTGCAGTCGGTCTGGGGTGCCCTACAGAAGCAGGCATGGATGTCCCTGCAGTAGCCGGTAGCAGAGAAGAAGGAGCAGGAGGGAGCAGAGCTGCAGTCGGTCTAGGATGCCTTACAGAACCAGGGAAGGATGTCCCTGCAGTAGCCGGTAGCAGAGAAGAAGGAGCAGGATGGACCACAGCTGCAGTCGGTCTAGGGTGCCCTACAGAACCAGGCATGGATGTCCCTGCAGTAGCCGGTAGCAGAGAAGAAGGAGCAGGAGGGAGCAGAGCTGCAGTCGGTCTGGGGTGCCCTACAGAACCAGGCATGGATGTCCCTGCAGTAGCCGGTAGCAGAGAAGAAGGAGCAGGAGGGAGCAGAGCTGCAGTCGGTCTTGGGTGCCCTACAGAACCAGGGAAGGATGTCCCTGCAGTAGCCGGTAGCAGAGAAGAAGGAGCAGGAGGGAGCAGAGCTGCAGTCGGTCTTGGGTGCCCTACAGAACCAGGCATGGATGTCCCTGCAGTAGCCGGTAGCAGTGACGAAGCAGAAGGATGGACCACAGCTGCAGTCGGTCTAGGGTGCCCTATAGAACCAGGGAAGGATGTCCCTGCAGTAGCCGGTAGCAGAGAAGAAGGAGCAGGAGGGAGCAGAGCTGCAGTCGGTCTGGGGTGCCCTACAGAACCAGGGAAAGATGTCCCTGCAGTAGGGGATAGCAGTGACGAAGCAGAAGGATGGACCACAGCTGCAGTCGGTCTGGGGTGCCCTACAGAACCAGAGAAGGATGTCCCTGCAGTAGGGGATAGGAGACCAGAATCTGATGTTGAAACTGCATTAGTTATAGGCATGGTTGTGGAAATAGGCACTCGAGACAAATTACTGTAGCATTCAGAAGACGTAGCTGGATCATCTCGGTTACTGCCTCCATGATTTGCAGTTGGACCAGGTACACAAGCTCCTTGAACATTGGATACAGCGGAAGAGACAGCAATTCTTCCTTCAGCTGACTTATGTGATCGAGAACGATTTTCACGTTCTGCAGTACGGGAAGAGATGGCAGTGGTAGATAAGGTATGCCTCGTAGTGTTGTGCTCTAGACTATCTTCAACATCAGACAATGCGAAGGAGGGATCATAGATTGGACTGCCACCAGTACGAAAACAACTCTGACCTGCAGGTGACGTAGGATCATCGTGGTCAGTTATTCTCCAATCGGATGCCTCAATTTCGCCAGCAGATCCATCTCCGTTGCTATCAGTAATAGATACATGATTAACCAATTGCCTCCTTTGATGATTTG
This sequence comes from Trissonchulus latispiculum, assembly GCA_030248195.1. Lineage (NCBI taxonomy): Eukaryota > Metazoa > Nematoda > Enoplea > Enoplida > Ironidae > Trissonchulus > Trissonchulus latispiculum. The sequence continues at coordinate 21,067 of JASAND010022319.1, forward strand.
AAGCTGAACCTCCTGATTCCTTAACTGACTTGCCAGTTGCTGAAGGCTGACTTTTCCCGCTTTGGCGAAAAACAGATCTACGGCTCAGTTGCGCTCTCGCTTCCACTAGTAGCTTTCCTGCGGAAGGGAACATATCAATGAACGTATACTTCTCAAACTGATACGTATCCAACAATAAAGAGAAGTATGCCCGCGATGACTCATCATTAGGAACTTTGGGCAATTCCACCACTTTAGGCGGGTCGATCTCAGAATTGGGATGAGGCTCAAACATCCTATACTTGACGATTGCAGCTCTCTGCACAGAATATCTGGATTTGGAGACCAAAAGGAGTCTAAGACAATCCTCATCGAAATCAGACACTGCTCGTTTGGCAAAGGTAATACCACCACGAGGGCCTGTGTGGGCTTGAAGGAAAGGAGCAATAAACAGAGCACTGTTGATCTAGAAAAACAAAAATATTGACTATTAAAAACAGGTAATTTTTCTACTATTTTTACGGAAACATTTTACTATTTAAAATATCTCTAGCAAATATTTCTCTATGTACACGTTTGACTGAAACGATAACTTGCTAACACTTTTTTCAGAAAAGATAACTTGCTATTTTCAAGCATTCTTTTTCGAAATAGGTTACTTGCTTTCAATAAAATATGAAATGTACCAAAAAAAAGAAAATGCAAAAGAAAACATATTCTCTAAAATGAACTACCACAAAAGAGATGATTTCTCCTGTATTTTCAAAAATGTTTTAAAAATTGTTCTCAAACATATGGTTAATTATAACCAGTTAAAAATGATCAACTGGTTCAACAAGGAATAAGAAAAAATTATGTGAATACACTCGCAGCTAAATATGACGTGTCACAGCAAAAACATATCATTAAAAACAATTTGAGAAAGTAAGACGATAGCAAACATAAATGAAAAAATGACATAAAAACAGATATAATATTAACTAAATGAGTGGTACTAATATTAAAATATATCACAATTAATAAAATTACCTCATCAACAGTGAAATTTTTGCGATCCAAAATGTGATAACTGGTCAGGTAGGATGCATTGATATATTTCCCCGCACAGTTTGCCACTTTCCGATGGATATACTGAATAATCCAGTTCACTGTGATGACGAGATCAGTATCAATTCTCTTGTCGCGACGATACACAACTTGATACGTCTATAATAATTACAAGAATAGTGTAACTGTAAGTATTGTTAGTAAGTAAAATATAATTGCATTTATTTGATTTTCCAAAAATTTACACAATTAAGAACAACATATGTAGTGGCTACCAATATGAAATATCACTTGTCTCGTTTGAAACCAAGATAATACGATATAGAATGAATACATGAAAATAACTAATAAAGGAACGAAATAAGATACAAAACAACTAAATACTTAACAACTATTTAATTTATATCCACAATGAAACAATAACCTATTTATATTTATAAAGCCAAAGGATTAGAATATATTCCATTTAATTCACTATTACCTCTTCCAAAATAAGTTTCCACTCTTCATTGACCAAGACAAGCTTCAAGGTATCCTTCACATCATCCAACGTGATCCAATGAGAATAAGTAGGCGGATTTGGACCGTTATAATTCATTCTCTTAATCATGTATTTCAATAGATGCATCGGAACACTGTAGCGTCGAACAAGTTCAACCAACTTCGGATTGGTTGAGAAACGTTGAGCTAAGCGAATGTCGGTGTTATGTGATGGAACATTAGAATCCCAAAGCTCATGCAAAAACTGAGTAGCTTCCTCAGTGAACTGATATCGCTTAATCTTTCTAAAACAAAATAAACTGTTGAAAGGAAATCGTCTCACCAAAAACAAAGTGCAATTTACAATAGACACTGTACTCCAGAAGACAATAGAATATACTAAAAAACGAATAAAATTGCCAAAAAAGAAATGCATGATATAAATTTACAATTGTTATGATCATGCAAGTTACAATTTTATAGAATTTTTCTTTTTTAAATAGTTATTTAGTAGGAAACATGTCCATCATTTCAGTTAAACTTATACTTAAGCACTACACAATGCTTTATTTTAATTAAATTAGTCAAAGAACCAGTGAGAAAACAAGGAACCTGCTGCATTTAAAAAACGGAAATAGCAAATATAACTTAAAGTAAGTATTAGATTTAAATTAACTAACCCGCTTCGGTGAAGCGTATACATTTCATTCACAAGATTCGGCAAACTGATCCCACTGTAACTTTCTGTGAGGACATCGTGAGCTTCGCTCATTTCATCAGTAGTATGAAAACTCGGAGTAGGAATTAACAGCAATGTCCTAGAAAAAACAGCTAATGCAATTGTCACACTTTTTCCTGTATAATTGTCGTTTGTCAACGTTGAACTATCTATGTTCGGTTTCAAACAAATTAAAATGAATTCATAAAAATTTTCCCGATAAAAATGAATAGACTTTTGTTAGTTTGTTATTTAAATGCAAAATGTTCAGTAACACAAATTTCTCAGCACCTAAGTCTTAACAAACTGAAAAAAATAAACTAATAGCAATTAATGAACATCAATATATATATATATATATATATATATATATATATATATATATATGTATATATATATATCTGCATCTCAACAAAATTACTTTCGTTTTACAGACCTATTCATAAATCCGTCAGCCATGTCGACACTGTCACGAAGGAACATAAGCCCTTTAAAATGAGTTGAGCCGAGAATGTGAATGGTGGCATCGACTGATTCCATATTTTCAGCTTCGATATACCAACTAGAACCAATGTCTGTACTCCAGGCTTGATTCAAAGTCGCCAGGGAATCAAAGGAAGAGTTCTTTGATCTGGCCAAATTGCTCACTGCGGCGACAAATTCATCGGACACCAAAAGAACACATCTGTCTTTCTTCTCTTTCAATAGCTGAAAAAATATATATTTCTAGTTTACAAAAAATCAAAAACTTTTGAGAAGAGTTTACTGTACAAAGATTGCAATTAAGCATTTATGAATAAAACTAAGCTAAAAAAACTACAAGATATCACAAATCATATCATATAAGTGCGTACTGACCAGAAACAAATGAACACACGTAAAAGCACACATATACATATACAAATAAACAAATAAACAGACACACCTCTACCTGCTTACCTTCTTGATTTGCCCAGTGAAACCTTGTATCGAGCCCTTTGTACAGATGTGATCATTGAAAACTGACAATCCAACAGCTTCTCTTATAGGTTTAGAAAAGCATGACGTCATAGCCTTTGTCTTTCCACTGCTTGACAAGCCAATGATCAAACAGAACGAAGAAAGACATTCCAGAGATGGACTTTGCTTTTTGCAAATCTTCACCTCCATCGGAACATCTAAACACATACAAATTGTATGCAGTTGTAACATTCCTCTCATAAACAAAATAACTAGTTTAAAATTGCTATATTTATTGATAAACACATAAAGGAAAATTACACCATATTGTTACAAAAGAAAAGGCGAGAGCCCTGCCGTGTCAACTTGTATACCATCCGCTGAACCACTACACCCAGGCTATTTTCAAGTTGATATGAAATAAGGTCTAATTTCGTTAAAAAAGTATTCCAAATTTTAAAATTGTTTCCGTTTTTACAAAAAAATTATTTATAAAATTGTAAACGTTTAGCATAAACCTTCGTCAACATGGCACAGACAATGAAGAAATACTCTGAAAACTATAACATATATTTATGAAACTATTAAAAAAATAATAAAATAATATACCAACAAAAAATAGAAAATTTGCACAAACGTGAAAGAACTTACTTCCAATGCAAAACAGACACGTCTCTAGCAAACAAGCTTCCACATACAATGGATTAGATTGCTCCACTATTCCTTTGCAAACTAGATAAGTAGTAACTAGATCAGATGAATGAAGGTCTTTAATTGAAAAATTAACATTCATCAGCTTCTGATTCAAAAGATTTTCTGCTTCAATGTGAAGCGCATGATTCCCGCCAGACATGACGATATTGTTACAGTATATCCTAAAAATAAAATTTATTTAATAAAGATAAATATAATTATGTAAAACAAAATTAAGACACATTTTACAAATTTCTTATTATCCAAAAACCCAAAAAAAACGGAACATTTTAAGAAAAATAATTTCAAAAACAAGTAGAAAACTATAGGAGTTAAAGTAGGAATTTTCAAACAAAAGTATACATTTTTAGGAAAAAATCTTGTGACTGACGTACTGCATAAAGAGCTTCACTCAGGCCTGCCGGCGCCTGACCCGCCCGACCAGAGGGCCAGGTTAAGTAGGGCCCAACGTTAACCAGGCCAGTCTATGTCGGGACAAGGTGTGAATTTTTCGTAGCGGTCGGGCTGGACCGGGGCGAATGCAAGGGGATTCACTTCTTCTATATTTATTCTCTTTTAATAATATATATTTGCTAAAACTTCTCAAACCACATGCAGAAATATATGAGGTCTTTCATCATTTTAAGTGACGACATAAGTTTACATATTTCGGATACTATAGATATGTTGTTTCATTACAAGTATTGATTGTTTTAAGGATTTTGTTGAAAGTAGTTGCTAAGTTCTAATTTTCTTAATAGGTTCGCACTTCTTTTATTCATAATAATAATACGGCTAATAATAATAATAATTTTGTAAGCCAATAATAATTTAATTTTGAATGAAAACAGTTGAACTTGGCTTGACTCACATTAGTTCGTCAAAGGGTTGTAGGGGGTTCAATTAGTTTGCTAAATGTTTTACAATTCTGATAACAAAAACACAAGATATTGCGAAAGAAAGGACGCGACCGCCAAAATCATATAATGCAAAAAATTTACGAAACATGTTTATGTTAAACTGTGAATTCATACAAAAAAAGTTGACAACTAGTTTAAACTTATGGACCGGGTCGGGTCTGACCTGACTTGTAATGCTCCGGGCCGGGCCTGGTCGTCGTCGAATTTTTTTGGAACTGGTCTGGCCCGGCCGGGCAGACCTAAATTGTCATGTCTGTTGCTGGGCCGGGCCTAAAAATTTCAGCCTGTGAAGGTCTCTGTTACTGCAACAATCAAATTAATCTAATGAAAATTTTCAAAAAAATAACGATAAAAACATAAATAATGTATAGGACGATGAGTTCACGAATGCTCTAAATAACTACATAACAGTAAATTTCTTTTTTCTTACGTTAATTTGTTCACAAATAATTAACTATATACTCTCATATAATTAAAACAGCATAAGCCAGGAAAAACAAAATTTCACAACAAAAAAACTTATTAAAAGAGATAAGCTAGAAAAAACAAAATTTCACAAAAAAACAAGTGATTAAAAGAAATTTAAGTTTGAAACAGAACAATAACAATTTCGGGAAACGTTTGTGCAGGCCATTTGTGCTAGACGCGATGTTTTTATTGTATTTTTCGAAACATTTTCACACGTTCCCAAAAGTTCCTTGCACCTCGTACTTTTAGGGAGCGCCCTCAGGAATCCCACAAGAAAAAAGATATAATATGACCAATGCAAGAAGACATTAAAAAACCCAGTATATCTTATTACGCTGTACCTAGTGAAACAATATACAAAATTTAATGCATAAATAAGGCAACTAAACATACTTGACTGTTGTAGATATAACCCTGAAGTTTTCAATTTAAGATTTAAATAAAATTTAAAGTAAAATAATTTATGCCAATTAGTGTATTTCATATATTACATACAGAAACTTAGTTTGAAAATTATCCAAAGGGAACTAGGTCATTTACGACACAGGGGGATGGAAGAGCAATGATACCATTGAGGAGGAACTTTGAATTAGTCACTTATTTGATTGCTACATTCGTCTAAAATCTGATATACGATACAATATCATTTTAAACTGTAATATGTATATATATATATACACAATGTTTTATATGTTGCCTGTAACAACAAAAATTCTGTGATCATCTCCAAATTCCTCCCTTTCCGAAAACGAACTGGTTGGTTTGAGGGTTTTTTGGGTGTTTGCAATGGGTTCATATAATCAAACGGTATTATTTGATGGTCAATATGTTCAAAAGTTTTACAAATATTTAATTGTTTTAAAAAGTAAAAACGTTTTAAATATTATAATTTTTTAATAATTGAAAACTTGTTCAATAGAATTCTTTGTTTCTCTGCATTCTTTGCTCTTTCAGTAATATCTACAAATGCTTCCTACGATCTCGAGAGCAACTCTACCTGTAAACATTAAAGCAAATTGTCAACAACAAGCCAAACATTTACATCTGTATTTAGGCTGCATTGTTCTTTGATCATTATAGTTAGACTCGTTATAGAGATCACAGAAAGCATTTGCAGATATTACTACAAGAAGAAAAAATGCACAGTATCAAAGATTTCTATAGGAATAGTTTTAAACAAAAAAAAATAATGAAATTTAAAAACTATTAAAGTTTAAATCATTTAAATATGTTTAAAAGTAAAAAAACACAGAGTACACATTTAAATATTATTAAAATTTTTAAAAAGCCCTGAGTTTGCAATAACACCTTTCAAAAATATGAACGCGGGGGGGGGGGGCTCCTACATGCCCCCCCCCCTTTGTAGGTCGCCAAAAAAAGTGTTCTCAAATTTGTTGTTTGTGGTTATATTTTCCATTAATGTCCTAAATCTTTAATTAGTTTATGTACGTAACCCCCTAAAAATGTTATGACAAAGGAGAAGGGTATAAGTTTTATAAAATTCTCTTGGTTAGAATTACAAACGGGTTCCTAACTTTTTATTGAAAACATAATCAGTACTCTTAATCATTATTAAGATAACCCGCATTCACTTTGATGATTTGTTTGATGCTGAATTGTTTCATTGTAATTACCCAATAACCATCAAACCAACGAAACCGTACTGTTAGGGGATTCAGACTAAAATACAATTCTGTTGAAATTTTGTAAAGAAATTAGCATATAGCAACAAAAAATTATTTGCAAAATTTTAGTATAATTAGTGCTGCTTAACCCTGACTGCACACCTCATTAAGATAAACAGCAATTATTACAAAAAACAGCAGTTTCCAACTTCGTCACTTCATTTATGCTTTCTTCATCGCTGAGTCAGCAATTTGAAGAGCTCAATAAAAAGTACCATAAAAAGAACGGTTTCCAACAATATTCCAAAAATCTAATTTCAAATGCAAATGCACGGTATTGCTGTAAATCTTTTTCTAACAAACATCTAGTCTCTACAAATCATTATGTTATAGTTGGCATTATTTTTTGTTTTCACAAAAAAATCCCAATCAGCTAAAACTAAAAAATCAATTAAAATGACGAAACCTGTAGGTCCGTTAGGGTCACTATATAGACCCAGTCATCAGGACGTCGGATCAAATTTTTTTAGCTGGCGTACGGCCAACATTTTTGGTTTTGAAATTTTTTTGTTAAAAAATCGTTTATTGTTATGTTAATTTACCGCAAAAAAATAAAAACTTAACTTGGCTTACAGCCAACATTTTTGGTCTGGAAATTTTTTGTTAAAACAATCGTTTATTGTTATGTTAATTTACCGCAAAAGAATAAAAACTTAATCCAAAAAATAAAAATTTTAAATAGATATAAATATATATATATCTTATTTATGCAGTTTAAAAAATCTTGACGCTACACGGATGAAATAATATGTGATATGTCCTCTTATTGTTGCATTTGCATGGTAATCTATTAATACATTGTACTGATTTTGAAAAAATGGAAAAAAACAAGACTATCAGAGTCTCATACCATTGTTTTACAACCTAAGTTTTTCTAAAGTACATGTTCTGCTCTTAATACTCTTTCGCTGCAGCAGCTTTCAAAGAAGTCACACTGTTCTAAATTCATTTGAATAGAAAAAGCGAATCAAAAATAGTTGAGAATAGAATTTTATGTAAATCAGAATAAAAAATTGTAAAAGGAAAGATGTCATTCATATTTCCATACTTTCTAAATATTAGTTTTTATCTCACACAATATAATAAAATATATTAAGGAATCAAATGAGAAAAATAATTCATTTTAAATTCTTAAGGGGGGGGGATCGCGAATTTTCGACCATCTCCGATTTTTCTCATTTTCACATATTTTGTAGTCCCCATGGGTCCCCACAACAAGACAGTTGCGTTTGTTGCAAAACTTTCCCTATCATTCACAATAGTCCTCCAAAGGTGGCCCCGGCATGTGTTAAACATAGGAACATGAAAAAGTTAGGAATATTTCGCGGTAACCAAAAGTTTGAGCGCTGTGCAAGAGAAAACGAGCTATAGCTGTGCAAAATGGTAATCTGGACTAGGTAGCGTGTTAATGTCTATATGAGGTATTTTTGTGTTAGCTCAGCGATTTTCTAAAAATTTTCAAAGTTGGGTGAAGCCAGTTTTTGCACACATTTGACTTACAAAAACGTCACCAAAGAAATGTTTCGTCGTGAGCTTGAACTAACCGTTTACTGCACAGATTTCGTGTATAGATATTAACACAGTACACAAATAGAGGTTCACTTTCCATACGCAAAATCCATGCTGCTACTTGTGGATAGTTCATACTTTTGGTTACCGCGTTGGCGTTTTGCCTCAAAATACGTCATTTTCTCAATTTTTTGGATATAATGGTCCGAACCAAATTCGGTGTTCCAGTTTGCACATATGATAGGAAGATGTGTGCATGTATTTCACTGCTGTTGCTGGTGTTTACTGTGGACGCATGCCTTAGTGCGATGACGGAAACCTACAGTTAAAAAAAAGGGCAAATTTTCAAATTTTTCAAACATAGCTAAATTTTATATCAAATTGAAGCTCTCGATTTCCTGAACATTTTATCTTCTTGCACCAAGTCTCTACAAAGCAGTATGAGGAAGTTAAGCCGCATTAAAGCTTGAAGTAAATAACAGTCGGAAGGAGCTTGATCAAATGGTTCAAACACCGTTTCTCGCTCGTTGCTTGACGTATCATTGTCATTTGCACAGCAATAAATAGCCCAAGATAGAGGCTTCGATTTGATGTATTGACCATACCGTAGTCTTTTGTCATCCTATGTGTACATGTCTTCGAAGACCTTAGCGAGGCATAGTGGCGTAAATACTAAATTGTAGGGATTTGAACTGCAATATCTCTTAACTAGACAGACCCTGGACTCTAAAAATGTGTCTTGTTTTTGGACACATATGGGGGTATATTATACCCGAAAATGAGCGAAATCGGTGACTATAAAATTTGGTACCCGGCGAATCCCCCCTCCCCCTAAATTGTTCTTCGACTATCCTACACTATTGGGATCTTATCTCGATGACCCCTCCCCCAGTACTCAACATCTTTAAAACTTGACCAAATCAGCTAAAGTTTGGTGTGCTTATGTTTTCGACCATTGGTCCCTCCTTAGAAATTGAAAAAATTTAAAATTTCGCGAAATCAAAAAAATTTCCAAATTAGCGAAATCGAATAATTTAGCAATATTACAAAGCAGCATGTTTGAAAACATAACCACACCCAAATTTTGCTCACTTGATCAAGTTAAAAAAGGATTTTGAGTACTGAGCGGGGAGGTTAACGAGATAAGACCCCATTGTTGTATCGCAATCTTAAAATTTAATCTATGATGCATTGAACATAATGTATTCCAAATGAATCTACATTTAACGCCGTATATCACAGCAGCAGTTTGGACTCACAAACATCTAACTCTGGCCTACTATCCTTTGAAAAACGTATACATATACCTACTCTACTCACCCACTACATTAACCTATATATCTCAAACTAAACTACTAGCACAAATTGAATTTCTATGATAGTCGTCCTTGTACAACTAGACAGTAGTAATCTTTCAGTCACTGAAAATTAATCGTAAAGGAAATTCCAAGATCTACAGATTTCAGAATCAGACAGTCAAGTTGAAACTTAAAATGAAGCTGTTTAGAGTAAACAACAATCACTGATTCTGAAACAATTTTATACCACCCACTAAGAAATATCAAAATGAAACAAATTTGAGTACAGACCTCAAAGTGAAATGAGTTACAATTTTATTTAAAGAAACTGTTATATTGAAAGTTTTCAGTTTCCATTTCATTATCATTTTCCAGTAACGGTCTACATAATCTTAAATTTATGCAATAAATAATTTAATGCAAGAAACTCTTCTCCTCTGAATAACATTAATCTAAGACTCACACTAAAACTAAAAAATTAAACTTATAATCCGAATAGACGGAAGCTGAAACTAAAATTGTGTATCCAAACAACACTAAAACAATCAACAGTGAACCTGATAAGTAATCAGTTAAAACAAACACACAAATGATGATTTAATGGAATACCACAGAAAAGAAATTTACTAAAAAAACTTGGAACCATAAGACAACAATATAATGACAACAAAGACAAAGAGATCCAATACAATGACATAAACCGTGTATGTAGACACACAAATACATAACCAACACTTAACACTACACCGACATCAACACAAAACAACAAATAACAATATTTTCGCAGACGTCAGATTATTTGTTTCCGCCTTCAAATATTCTGTATTTCTTTGAGTCTCCGTGTTTATCATTTTATATTTAGACAAACCTTTAAAAGCCATTCTGCAGAAATGAATATATCAGTTTAGCAAGAAGATATGTAGACAAAAATAGATGTTAGTAACGAAGTAGTTGATTTGCTGAAATAAACACCGAACACTTAAACAGGATGCTGAAAATTTCAAATAACAAATAACAAACAAACGATAGTTTAATATGGAAATTTCAGTACAAGTGACAGAAACCAAAAACATTAGCCTAATTTAAAACAATTAACAAATAAAACAATAGCTTCCACTACATATATTCAGTTCCTGGTACAAAAAACAACTGCAACAGCTAACACAAGTAACAATACATAACAATCAAACATATATGCATGATAACAATATATATGACAATTAAATACAACCATATCTGTTCCTTATAGTTATGGCCAGGCTACACAAAAAAGAAAGTCTCAGCCACTACAATTTTTGTCAATCCAAGAATATTCATGCATAGTTGCTACTTTTTACCCTATACTGTAAAAAAATTAACCTGAATACTCTCCTTTTTCCGAAAAAACACATTTTATGACGAGCAAACCAAATACACGAATGAAAACAGCTATTAGAAAATACACGAAATAACAGAAATAATATATTTTCGTACCTAAACAAAGCCAAACAGTTTTTGACAAAAATCAAAATTGACGATAAGGTTTGCATGACGCCTTTCAGATTAAGCCAAACATTATATTCTGTTTGCAGGTTTTACTATATTTTGATTAATCAAATCCAGATCAACAGTATAATAAATTACACCAGTATAGTAAAGTTTCAAATAGCTCTGTTTAATTGACTTATACTTCTTAAGCAAAACCCAAAATATGAAAACATATTTCACCAGATTACGTCAAATTTTTACACCACAATTCTAATCAGTAGACCAAAATTAGTTTCTACACTTTTCTACTGCTACACTTTCTAATCAAAAAAGAATAAATTCATAATTTAAATAAATATCAAAATTTCTACAGTATTGCAACATTGAACTGGTTCAATAAACACAACATTGAACAGAAAAATTCTGTCAGTATTACAAACACAACCAAACTCCATACTACAAGTTAAACAATAAATGCAAGGGACCACTAGAACAATTAGCTACACAAACAGAATCAAACATTTTAACAAAAGAAAACAAAACATCCTTAACTTCAGCATCACTGCGCCAAGCATAACTCATACCAAGAGGAACCAACCGCTGACGAACATTATTAAACTTGTCAGTAACAGACGAAAAATTAACAACATCGTTACAAGCTACTTCATAACGAAAGACATTCCAAAGTGTTGTCAATTCAAAAAAAGTCCACTTACAACGAGACAAAAACTGATCCCTATCAACTACAGAGCAACGAGAAAAAGTTATACCACGACTCCTATAACGAGAGGAATTTGTTTTTCTTCTCTTCTCGCCCTCAGCCGCCTCTTTCCTCCCAAAAGGATTGCAGCAGCCCTGACAGTCGCAGTTCTGACACGACTGTCTCAATGGAAGACAAGGACATTTGGAATTATATCCTTTTCCGGGAAACTTGTTGCAGTTTTTGCTGTCGGACATGCAACGACATTTAATTGTTTTCAGTCTACTTCTGCATTGAAGTAAAGGCCGAACCTCATTTGCAGGCTGCAACATTGGAGAACCAATATGGGATAAGTCTTCCGCATATTCAACCGACTCTAGGCTTTCATGAGCCAGATGCATCCGACAGAAAGCCAACCACGGATCCAACTGATAAAAAACCACAAGACATGCAGAGCAATCGATAGCATAACTATTATCCAACGGAATCAGCTGAATTTTAGAATGTACAGCAGAATCCATCATAATCACAACAGGAATACAGAAAATATCAGCAATAATCTGAAAAACACTAACAGTATGTCTCTGACTAGGAACATTTCCTGACTTCAGAGACTGCAATACATCATCATCCAAATCAAACCCTGCATAAAGGTTCCAGTTATCAGCATTCCAAATATGATTAAACAGAAGCAAACACAGCTTCTGACGCCAAGTCGCAACAGTATAACTTATGTCCACCTTTTCAAGCAGACTAGTGGCAAAATCGCTATTATCAAGGAAGCGAAAAAAAGACTGAAACGGAGACAGCCAATATTCACTCTGAACGGGCAAGTCGAAAGATCTGAACCACAGTTTCTGAGCGTCAGAGCGAATACTGGGCACAGAAATTTCATCGTCAAATGTAATGACTTCCTCAATAATTTCGCATGAAGCTAGGGCGGACATTGCAGCTTCCAATGATACATCAATTTCCTCTAGCAAAAGCAGTTTGGATAGAACTCTGCTCTGCTTCACTTTAACAACTGGTATATCCTCACCAGAAGAAATTAGAGCATTCAATAAGCATTGAATACTCTCCTGGACCTTTGGCTCTGGGACCACACCATCACACATCAAATGTTCGTAGTAGTTCCATCGATCCCGCAAAACAATAGTCATAGGAATACCAGTATCAGGACTGAACTGAGAACCACATCTGAGCGCTGTACGATTGAATCTTCCATGACACCGCTCATTTTTATTGGTTCCAGCACTTGTAGGAATTCCTCTGAAACAAAAAATATAGCAGCATAAAAAAATAAATAAAAACTTAAAAACAGTTGAAATTAAAAATACGTTTACAGACAAAATTCTATACTAATTCCCCATTGAAACAAATCTAATTTTAATTTCTGCAATAAAATCACTACCTCCCCTCACCTATCAAAAATAATCCAAATCTAACAAGCAAACATATATATAAACTTTTGAATTTCAATAACATCTGAACACTAAACGACGTTTACAAATACTTTACCTAAAAAACTTAATCAAAAAACAACACTAACTACTACCTATACGTTTTTTCAATTCATAACAAGCTACATTGGTGACCTACAGAAAGTATATTGAAACATTTAAACTCTTGCACATATTTAGCACATGTTCATGTTTTGAAACTCGAAAAAGAAATAATGCTACAAAAGTTGAATTTACAAATTGATTTAAACAAAAGAAAATTTGTAGCATTAATACAAAACTTAAAAAAAATTAAAAATTTTCAAACAACAAGAAACAAAAATGCTCCTCTGGAGCATGAAAAAAGTAATATGGGTGATGGTGAGGTTGCAAAATGAAGATAGGACTAGCTTTTAAAGTATTTAATATGGGGCTAGGTTCAAAAATAGAAGACGACTAGTTGTGAGCGAATTAATATGGGCACAGGTTCTCCAAACAACCCATATTCGCGGTTAATACATGTAACTCTTTTATTATGCGTATCTACCCACGCTACATTTAGTTTATATATATAACCAAGAGTACATAATACATAAGAGTATGACAGCAGGCATACTCTATGTATTATCAGCTTGACACATCCTCTGCACGCTAACGGCTGACCCCCCCGCAAATTGGACCCTTCACTTCAAAAGAATTCGCGCGCTATACTTGTGTGCTAAAGCTCGAAGCAGACACAAAATTCGCGCACGTACTGCTTGTGTTTTCGAGCTTTAACACACAAGCATAGAGCGAGTGAGCGTACCCCCGTTTCGACTGGGTACCAATTTGCGGGGGGGGGTCACTGGGGTCCAATTTGCGGGGGGGGTCAGCCGTTAGCGTGCAGAGGATGTGTCAAGCTGATAATACATAGAGTATGCCTGCTATCATACTCTTATGTATTATGTACTCTTGATATAACGAATAATCTACTGCTATATGTTCTAGCTTGAATCAAACTTTTATTTTAGCAAACGTTTTCTTCCAGAAACGCTTTATACTAACCAGTGTACACATTTTATCCATTTATACGGAAAATTTATATTTCAAGAATAACTTTAGGACTTTGATCATCTATTTCCTCCCAGCACGAACCAATACCTTTTGCATCATATCCTTAGATATCTTCTCGTTGCTTTCCGCAGTTCAACACGACCAAATGCTAATAAATCAGGTATACATATATTCCTACCTAGTCTACTCTAAGAGTGTATATATGCAAACAACTATATCAAAAGAGTATTCAACTTCTTAAGTTTTTATTGACTGACATTGATAGGTCTGTGTGCGACAAAAGCTAAGACGAAACGTGAAATCCCGCGAATATGGGTTGTTTGGGGAACCTGTCCCCATATTAATTCGCTCACAACCAAGTCCTCTTTTATTTTTGAACCTAGCCCCATAATAAATACTTTAAACGCTAGTCCTATCTTCATTTTGCAACCTCACCATCACCCATATTACTTTTTTCATGCTCCAGAGGAGCATTTTTGTTTCTTGTCCTTCTGTCATTTTAAAGATTCTCCTCCAAGAGTCTAATGCATCATGGCATTATATATATATATATATATATATATATATATATATATATATATATATATATATATATATATATATATATATATATATATATATGTATATATATACGTCATTTGTGTAAGCATTTAAACTATACACAACCTACAAATTAGGTTCAGTAAGCCATGACAGCCGTTATCCTATTAATAATAATTTCAAGCCATTATAAGAGACCTTCACTTCACTTCCACCAATTTCGGCAATATGCTGATTGAAACGAGCTTAGTCGATTTACTTTATATGCCCCCGACAAAAACGCCAAAAAAACACAGTTTTAGGCAGGTTGACCAATGGTCAATAGACCCCATAGGCTGTAGTGACCAGTGGTCACTTCCGTCGGTTTCGGCAATATGCCCATTGAAACGAGCGTAGTCGATTTACTATACATGCACCCGAGCAAAACGCCGAAAAACGCTGTTTAGACTGAGTTTTCCCAACTTTGACCCTGGGCGAGGAACCACGGGAGCCATGCTGACCAGTAGTCACTTCGGGCGGTATCGGCAGTATGCTCATCGTTTTCAGCTACCCCGATTTACTATATATGGGGACCACCCCGAGGCCGAAAAACGCCATTTTTAGTGACTTTTAGACCATTTCTGGTAAAAGTGGGACTTAGAAACTTTTCGCCCAAACAGATCAAAAAAATGCAAAGTTTGGGTCCATCTCCTCAAAGCTAGGGAGCAAAATTAAAAAATCCCCCTCGTTACTTTATGCACCCCTACTGGTAATTTTTAACAAAAAATACTAGACCTCTCCAGCTTCTACCCAGTTCTAGAAAACTGTGACAAAAATTTGCGAAAAATAGCGAAAGTCCGACTTTGGGACCTTGGCACAGAGCCAAAATTAGCCAGGTGCCAAAACGACCAAAAAAGGTAGCATGGGTGGATCCTGTCTACCAACATATATATAATAGTAGTATGGTGCCAAAATGCCCACATCGTTCCAACACTTAGCCGTAAAATGCATTTCCAATAAGCGTTATTCAACAAGAAAAAAACGCACCGTAACTCCCGCCTAGTGCAAAATATCGAAGTTCGGAATTTTAACCAAAAGTATGGTGGTACTTGTACTACTGCTCGAGTACTTTACGATGGTAAAATTTTTACCCCTCCCGGGCCTCTAATTAGCTGCCACCAGGCCAACACGGTCTCCAGGGGGCCGCGCAGACGCCTTTATACCCATACTATGTAGGGGCGCTATCGCGCCCCTACATAATATTTATCACCGCTAATATACGCGTAGCTTCACATGTGATACGCATCAGCATTCTTTACTGCAACAGAGCTACGCTCCAAAAAGTCAATCCCGGTGTACTGTAAACTACTTTGGATGAACTAGCCAAACACAATTTGCAATAAAAATTTTTTTATATTGTCTGCATCAAATCAAACAACAAATAAAAATGTATTGATAAACAAACTGAATATCAATAAACTTTAGCTTTCTTGTAAGTATACGAAAAAAATGAACAATTATTGTTTGCAACTTCACTCGTTTACCCTTTTGACACAATATTCACCATAAAACATCCCTCGTTCAAAACCATACCCATCCTCAATTCGAACAAACACATTAAAGAATTATCAATACTAATACGTGCCAACACACGAGCAAAAGTTTTAACATTGTACGGAAAGTGAAATTAGCAATTCCTTTAATTTCAAAAAGCCAACGAAAACAAAACCAATATCGAAAAAACAACAACCCAGACCTCATAAACCTGCTCCTATAACTACTTATTACAGATAGCTAACAATAAACACAAAAAACACATTAATATAGTGTGACTGCCACTAGCGTAGCCAGAAAAACATTTTGGCGAGGACAAGCCATAATTATTCAAACATAATTATGATAGTTAAAAAATAAAAACAGAAACGCAACTATTCTAATACCTTAGCTAATTTTTAAGAGAATCAAATTAACAATGTTAACAAAAGAGTAATTTGCGCAAATGATAGCAATTAGGGGGGGGGGTTTGGGGACCGTTGTCCACCAGAAATTGAAAAATTTTCTAATTTTTTGCCACCTAAAATGATTTTTTATGAGCTCATTTTACCTATTGTAAGATAAACAACAGCATATAGTTTGGTCTAAATAATAGAAAGCCTATTTGGAAATTTATTTGGGAAGTGAATAAACACAAAAAAACTTCAATAACGTTACACGTTATGGCAAACAAAGACTCTTTGCAATCTTACTGAAGAACTGTGTACGTAAATACATACTTAGGCTATATTTGAGCAAAACACGGCACAATTCTGGATTTTAGTTATAAATAGTTTTAGTATTCACCAAAATCTAGATTCACCGAAATCTACACCCGCTGTCTGTCTCATAAATATTTCCTGATGGCAGATTATTTCCAGGGGAGGATCTTTTCAGGATAACCCACCCCAGGCCCAGATTCCGCAAAACTTGATCGAATGAGCTGAAATTTGGTATGGGTATGTTTTCAACCACGCTGAGTTCACATATCGCAAAATTTTTCGATTTCGCGAAATTCGATTTTTTTCAATTCGTAAGGGGGGACCAAGGGGACCCGAAAAATTTTTTGTCTTCGATTTTGCTGAAAAGTTGTATTCAGGGGTTTTCGAGGTCGCAGAACACGAATCTGAAATCCGTTTTTCGATTCAGCTTTTCGTTAGCTCAAGGTAATTCAAAGTTGTAAGGTTAAGATGTACGCTTTATACTGAGCTTTCAAAAAGCTGAATCCAAAAACTAGCTTCAGCTTCGTGTTCTGCGATATCAAAAATCCCTGAATACAACTTTTCAGCAAAATCGAAGACAAAAAATTTTTCGGGTCCCCTTGGTCCCCCCTTACGAATCGAAAAAAATCGAATTTCGCGAAATCGAAAAATTTTGTGATATTTGAACTCAGCGTGGTAAAAAACATACCCACACCAAATTTCAGCTCATTTGATCAAGTTTTGCGGAATCTGGGCCTGGGGTGGGTTATCCTGAAAAGATCCCCAGGGGACAACACAATTTCATGGAGGGCGTCCTCCCCTAGCCCTGTCCCCTGGCTACGCGTCTGGTCACTGGAAACATCCAGAGAGGAGAACCCTGTACGACTCCTAGACATCAATACATCCTTCTTTTCCACCACTAAATTTTTTATAACAAAATTAAAAAAAAATATTAAATTACCACAAAAATTACTAAATAAAAGGGCTCAAACGAAGCTACTACTTTATTACAATTTACATTTTTGATGATCATCGCACACCTCAAGATATGCGTCCCACAAATCGTAAAACAAACCCCCCCACATCCACCAAAAAATCGATGTCAACGTTACACCTCCTTTTATATTTTAATTAGATTCCACAAATAAAACTAAAACTCACTCCAAACAGCCATTCTCAATATGATGTCTCATTTTCTGAAATTCTTCTGCTGCATTACTGCGTAATACCGGCTTCCCGTTAACAGACTTCGCCAACCAGTATTTGGTAAATTCATCGAATCTAGCCAACATCACATCCCTAGATGGAGTTGGATATCTGCGTTTCCTTCCGTTATCGCCAGGACAACGGAACACCCGACGAACATGACGAATGTAAATTCGTCGCAGGTCATGTCGCTTCTTCATAAGTTTATTCAAACGTTTAATTGCATGAAACAGATCAAGTTTCACGGCAATTAGACCACCATAAATTTCCTGCAGCTGTTGTCTCACAGTACAACAGTTATCTACCATAAAAAATTCAATGATACGATTCAATTCCTTCAAGAGATCGCAAGCTCTGCGAATCGTATCAGAGACAGAATCGAAATCCATAGATTTGCAAAATTGCAAACCAATGATTTCCCCAAAAGAATCAATAATAGTTAATAACGCCACAAAAATCTGATTCCACCGACGACCAACATAGTAACCAATAGCCTTCGCTAACTTAAACGTATGATCAATCGAAATGTAATAGGGCGTATAATTGAAAGACAGACAACGATGGCAAATTTTCGTCAAACGCCACAGTTCATAAGTGTGCTGCCAATCAAATATTAGCAGATTTCTAACAGAATTGCTTGACGGACCACCGAGATGGCTATAACTATTAATACCATAATAGTCCGTCAATACCCGAGCCATTTCAGAAAAGGATTGTGAGCGTCCAAACTGCGTTCTCCAAAAATTAATCAAATCAACTGAATATCCACAACGATTCAACGGAACAAATGGAACGGGATGAACCTCATTGACACGAGCCATAAGTTGCTGATTTGTAGACAAATAGTAAGAACGATGAGTAGAACAACTGCAAGAATAGCGCATAGGAACCAAAGCCCAAGGACGCGTAATGTCCCAAATTAGCCTAGGCCCCCTCTCAGGCAAATACCAACCGCAGGAAGTCAACTGACACCCCATCTGAGGACACATAAGAGCCATATTGTACTGTTTAATAGGATCCCATAAATACACAGGAATCTTATACGGACCAACTTGAACATCAACTGCCCGACCAATAGGCAGACTAGGTATAACCGCCCGCAAATGATGCCATTCTATATTCTGTGGCGGAGCATCCATAATGCTACTGAAAGAAAAAAAACAGTAAAATGAAACAAGAATAAAAATGCTCCGGTGGAGCATGAAAAATGCAATATGGGTGTCAATAGGTTGTAAATGGACGGAAGACTAAATTTTCCGACTTCGCAGGAAAACAATAGTCGATTTTTGCCTATTTTTTCTGGGAAAAACAAAAAACTATTTTCAGCGTGTTTTTAGAAAAATTTTGAAACATTTTCGCCCCCCCCCAATGACTCACCCTCCCCCCCCAAGGAATCCCCACCAACCAACTCCCCAAAAAAACCTAACTAGAATAAGGATACACTATAGGAAAATGAAAACCCTGTTTTCTAAAGGTTTTCAAAATTCTTAGCTACAATAATTATTCAAAAATCAAACAAAATACGCAACAAAAAAATAAAGAAATACACAAAAAAAAGGAATACCATTGCGGTCATTCCACTAACAGAAAAGGGGGAAAGCGCCCCCCCCTCCCCAAAAAAACGAGTGCCCCGTTTTACTAACAAATTAGACCAAAATAAAAACGCAAAGAAGGCCAAATTGAAAATTTTTCCACCATTTTAGGAAATTTTTATTCATTTTTCCCTTTTTAACAGTTAATCTACTTATTTTTGCAAAAACAATATCAACTTTTAATGTACATGTAAAAAAAAATGCCGCAAATTTTAGCATATTCTTAAACCCATTCACAAAATTTAAGTGCCCCTCAGCCTTTTGGGCCCTCGAAAAAGCCCCATACCAAAAGTACATAATATATAAGAGTGTAACAACAGGCAAGCTCTCTGTTATCAGCTGTAGGAACAACCTATGTTCGCTAATGGCTGACCCCCCCCCACAAAACTGTATGTGCTCTTCAAAGAAATTTGACCGCTATCTTTTCGTGTTAAAGCTCGAAAACACAACTACTCAGTTGATTCGTCTGTTCCGATCTTTAACACGTAAAGATTGCGAGTGAATTTCTTTGAACAGTACATACACGTTTGTGGGGGAGGAGGGGGGGGGGGACCACGGTCAGCCGTTAGCAAACATAGCATGTACCTACAGCTCATAACAGAGAGCTTGCCTGCTGTCACATTCTTATGTATTATGTACTCTTGCCCATAAATAGAAAAAATACCGTTAAAAACAAGGGCAACTCTCTGATTTGAGTCAACACCAACAAATAGAACTGTAACCAAAAAAACCCGGAAACTTTTTACAGTAACAAATCATTAAATATATATCCAACAAATTTTGTCTCATCCTTCATTACAATCGAACAAGCAACCTTACAACTTCTATTGATTTTAGACTTTATGAATAAAAAAACATCCATTATATGTATAAAACATAACCAATTGAATAATCGACACTGAGACATAAAAGTACAAAAATCAAATTTTATTTTCTTTAGATAAAAATATACAAAAAATAAATTACTAGAGACTAACCAAAAACGACATACACATTGGAAACTACAACAATTGATAATTTAAAATAAAATAGTCAAAAATAGAAAAAAGAGAGACAAATTTTGCATACACAAATACAAATTTAAATTTAAAAATTTAATTTAATTAAATTTTAAAACAAATCTCTAAACCCGGAGAAACATTCACAAATTTTTTAAAAACAAAAAAATTCTCATCAAACCATCTACTAATATATTGTACAAACAGTAATACTTAAAAAGGTTCAAAAGAAAAGAATACAGAAGGCTAGCTTTACCTAAAAATGAGTCCATCTACCAATCTGAACTGTAGACTGTTTATGTCGTCGCCGCCACTGATACATGCCAGATCTACGATTGACCAGCATGTACGCGTCAGATACAGACTGATTCTGCCCGACAACGGAATGTCCAGGAAAAAATACTGCAACCAAGTTATTGTACTCACGTATTTCAAAAAATGATACTTCACCCGAAACTCTCTGGATGGCTGACAACAGATGGACATCCAGATCCCTTGGTAACAAAATATTACCAGAAGGTTCATTCACAATAGCTGAAGTATTCTTAGAACCACCACTGGATCCATCAGAATCCGATAACGCAGAATGAAACATTGGTCTTCCAAGACCAAATTTCAGTTTCCTATTCTCAAAACCAATAGCAATTGCAGTAGATGCAGATGAACAAAGGCAACTATATTCGCCAACTAACGAAGACAGAAACAAATCAAATGTTAACTCCTGCTCCTGCACGGTTGATAAAAAACGACACTGTCCACACTTAGTAGAGCCAATAATACGGAAATTCTGATAAGGAGAATAGACAGACGTATCCCACAGATGCAACTGTTCATCAAACTCGTTACGGAAAAATTGAACAAATTGGTTCACAACAGTCACATCCGCAAATAACACTCGAGATCCATAGATAGCATGATAGCTACACTTTTCACCTTGACTTGCCGTAAGCACAACGACATCATTTTCCTGAAACTGACAGTTCGTTTGTCGAGAAAGGAGATAACGAAAACGATGAATTATAGCAAAAACCTTCCGCCTAAACGATAGACGCCAATTCTCAGGACCACTGCCATCAAAATCAAAGTATAGCCGACAAACCCGTCCAATAGGCAACATTTCATAAAACGTACGCTGATTGGGTCGCAATAGTTTATAGACATGGAAGAAATGACGAGGTTTACTAAGAATAAAAAATCGACGACCCGAAATGGGAGCGTATTGACAGCTAAGGACAATTAAATCACACGAATGAGAAAAGGTCGCGAGGTCATTTCGCAAAAAATGGAGTTTATAATACACACGAAATAACTTATCGTCTCGTGAACAACCACACCGTGCACCTACTTCATCAGCAAACCAAAGCAGCTCTTCTGCCCTGTTCATGTTTACCCAAACCAAATACGACTAAAATTTAAACAAACAAAAAACAAAAAATATAAAAAAATTAATCAACATTAAAAACGTACATCAATTATGAAATTTAATCCGACACAAATTTAAAGTAGACAGTAACACAGATAGAAATTATAGTCACGAAAAAAGGCAATAAAAGCGGAGACGTATCCATTTTAATACAAAATGGTAAAATTCATAAATATAGAGATATAAAAAACAATGGAACTTTAAGTGTACATGTGGACATAAAAATTCGAAAATAGACGATCGACCCAAAAAAAAGGAAAGGCGAAACCCCCACCCCCACCAACCTCACCCCCTCAAAATCCGGACAACAAAGATTACATTTACTGCCAAAAAATGCTAAACTTTCGTTGATTAACCAGGGGTTTCAAAAAATTTGCCGAAATGTGGGGGGGGGACGCTTTGGCGTGGGCGGAATCCGAAACAAAGATGAAAAAAACAGAAACATTTTTCAAAAATATACCTAAGTTTTTGAATCAAAAAATTGGTAGTGGGTATAGCTATATATACCTTAAGAAAATGTTGAGGGGGCGCCGAAATTGGGGGGGGGCCCTTTGGGGTGGGGTGGAATCCGAAAAATAAATTTGGGGGAGATGAAAATTTTTCGATCAAAAATTTAGAAAACAATAGCATATTTGCTAAAACAACGATATTAAGCAACTAAACATTACTAATAGTTCTTCATGAATGCTCTTTTAAACAAAAAACTTTGTTTTTAACAACATGTTCACGATTTTTATGGTTGGGGTATTACACATTCGGGTGGTTGAAAATTGGGATTTGGCCATGTGTTTTGGCCATAATATCGTTTAGCGTCAATTTAAAAAACCTTTCTCAAAAATAACTTATTTTGCACTACAATTAGCTAACTTTTGGAAACTAAAAAAGGCTATTGGACACAGATGTACCTTGAGAAAACATTGGAGATGGGATAACAAAATTAATGGGAGGCTGGCCGCTTTGGGGTGTGATGAACTCAACAAGACTTGATTTGGAGGGGAATTGAAACTTTTTCGTTCAAAAATTTAAAAAATAAAGACCAGTATGGGACGTGAGCAGGCCCCCCTTTGGCAATTTATTATCATATAGACCACAAGGCTAGGTGCCCCCCCCCCTTTCACTTTGTTTGTCTGTTTGAAGGAGTTAGACACCTTTCTGGCAAGTGAGCATACAGCGCTGTGGGGCCATTCCAGCTTAATGGTCTGTTTGATATAAAAGTTGATTAGATACATGCGCGCGCTTTCAGCGTTTGATACTGAACGATTTAACAACCTGCCTCACAAGTCAGGGGACAACCCCCCGTTCGACTTCCCTTACTCGACAGATGGCTATCTAACCTCTTCAGTATTAAATAAACAAACAAACAAAGTGAAGATGAGGGGGGGGGGTGGTTAAATAAACAAACAAACAAAATGAAGGGGGGTGCGCGCCCCCCCACTCCCCCTTTCATCAGAGTGGAGGTCTATCTTTTACTGAACACTTTAGTTACTTGGGGGGGGGGAAACAGAAAAATAAAGGTGCGCCCCCCATACAAAAAAATGTTATGAGAAGGAGAGAGATGTGATATTTCGAAATTTTTCTTTTGAAGAATTTGAATGGGGGCTACCTAATGTTTTTATCGAAAAATAAGCATTATTAAGATAAAAACGCAAAAAAATTCTTAAACTGTCACCGAAATTATAAATACGTACATAAACAAATTAAAAACTGACAACATAGCAATACGTAAC
>JASAND010022320.1:0-36623 GCA_030248195.1 Trissonchulus latispiculum
AAAATGATTGAAACCAGCTTTTGGTGCAGAATAGGAAATCTAGTCAGCGCCTAGGAAAGATTGAAACCAGCGTCTGAAAGTGGGAGCCTAGGCGCCTCTCGCCATCCACCCTATTCGCGTGAAGTGCTCGATGATGTACGTACCTTAATCGTAGTGGCGTGAGTATAATACATAGGTATGAGAAGGATAATGATACTACTTTTGAGTCGAGACGATAAAGTAATTCCGTACAAGGAGCTGTACTGAACAAAGTGACGATGCGATGTAGTGTGCTTTCCGGCGTGACTGAATAGAATGAATATTAAGCAGTCGGTATACCAAACAGAATTAGCTACAGCGAGCATGATCCTTGATTGTATGTAACCGCAATTGTGTTCTTCACCTAGACTCACTCAAATTCTGCATCTGGACGGCGTAGTATCATACACATGGAAACCTTGAGTAAGTTTTGTGTAAGTACGTAGATTGCAACATGCTAAATTTCAACCTACCTCAACCGCCACATCTCCGGTGCAAACTAAGGTTAGCACAATGCGTGATTTCATACATAGTGGAGTACGCAAATACGAGACGGAAACATGACACTGTTTGTGCTAACGGGTCATCCCGTCACCTAAAGCAAACTGGTTTTTCTTACTCCACGAGAAACTCCTAGTGATGCACAGCAACAAGCTCACAAACACACAGGTACAAACACGCAACTGTCAATGCCTACCTGTGGAGTTCATTCCACAAGAACTCTTCGAGTTCACGCGAATAGGGTGGATGGCGAGAGGCGCCTATTCTACCCCAGACGCTGGTTTCAATCATTTTAGGCGCTGACTAGATTTCCTATTCTGCACCAAAAGCTGGTTTCAATCATTTTAAACGCTGGCTAGATTCCCTATTCTGCACCAAAAAGCTGGTTTCAATCATTTTAGGCGCTGACTAGATTTCCTATTCTACACCAAAAAGCTGGTTTCAATCATTTTAGGCGCTGGCTAGACATCAATCTGCACGAATCTATTGGCATTTTTCCGCTTTAGCCATTTTTCCCTATTCTCCCCTTTAGCAATGACCGTTAGGGCATTTTTGTTACTAGTTTCTTGCATTTTTCCGCTGTAGATACTTACTTTTCGACTTTAATAAGCAACCGGCATTTTCACGGCTAAGATGTGTGTAGCAATTTGCGTGTGTGTTTGAGTTTTCTGAGCGGATATTAATCTGAGGGGGGGGGGCAGCGGCACCGCGTGGGTAAGGATAGAAGTTAAAATAGCAGACTCTTTTAGGATATTCATCTGAGGGGGAGGGGTAGCGGCGCCGCGTGGGGAGGGATGGAATTTAAAATAGCATACTCTTTTATGCGAATCTGAATCAGCAACAGTGTGTCTTTAACCGAGTTATCTGAGCGGATATTCATCTGAGGGGGGGAGGGGTAGCGGCACCGCTTGGGTAAGGATAGAAGTTAAAATGGCAGGCTCTTCTATGCGAATTTGAGCCAGTAAAAGTGTGTGTTTAACCGAGTTTTCTGAGCGGATATTCATCTGAGGGGGGGCAGCGGCACCGCGTGGGTAAGGATAGAAGTTAAAATAGCAGACTCTTTTATGCGAATCTTAGTCAGTAAACGTGTGTGTTTAACCGAGTTTTCCGAGCGGATATTCATCTGAGGGGGGGAGTAGCGGCGTCGCGTGGGGAGGCATGGAATTTAAAATAGCAGACTCTTTTATGCGAATCTGAATCAGTAAAAGTGTGTCTTTAACCGAGTTATCTGAGCGGATATTCATCTGAGGGGGGGAGGGGTAGCGGCACCGCGTGGGTAAGGATAGAAGTTAAAATGGCAGGCTCTTCTATGCGAATTTGAGCCAGTAAAAGTGTGTGTTTAACCGAGCTTTCTGAGCGGATATTCATCTGAGGGGGGGGGGCAGCGGCACCGCGTGGGTAAGGATAGAAGTTAAAATGGCAGGCTCTTCTATGCGAACTTGAGCCAGTAAAAGTGTGTGTTTAACCGAGTTTTCTGAGCGGATATCCATCTGAGGGGGGGGGGGGGTAGCGGCACCGCGTGGGTAAGGATAGAAGTTAAAATGGCAGACTTTTTTATGCGAATTTGAGCCAGCAAAAGTGTGTGTTTAACCGAGGTTTCTGAGCGGATATTCATCTGAGGGGGGGGGGGGGTAGCGGCGTCGCGGGGGGAGGGATGGAATTTAAAATAGCAGACTCTTCTATGCGAATTTGAGCCAGCAGAAGTGTCTATTTAACCGAGTTTTCTGAGCGGATGTCCACCTGGGGGGGGGGCGGTAGCGGCGCCGCGTGGGGAATGATAGAATTTAGAATGGCAGACTTTTATGCGAATTTAAACAAATCGATTTTGGACCGGTCCGGACTCTGGTCAGGGCGCCACAGGCCGCTGAGGCCACTTTGGAGGGGTCCTCCAATGACAATAAATGTTTGCCTCACCAAGGGCTTTCATTTGAAACCAAAGTCGGAAATTTTTTAAGAAATCGATTTTTGACCAGTCCGGACCCTGGTCAGGGCGCCACAGGCCGCTGAGACCACTTTGGAGGGGTCCTCCAATGACAATAAATGTTTGCCTCACCAAGGGCTTTCATTTGATAACAAAGTCGGAAATTTTTTAAAAAATCGATTTTTGACCAGTCCGGACCCTGGTCAGGGCGCCACAGGCCACTGGGACCACCTTGGAGGGGTCCTCCAATGACAAAAAATGTTCGCCTCACCAAGGGCTTTCATTTGATACCAAACATGGCCACTTTTGGAAAAACCGATTTTTGACCATTTTTGACCGGTCCGGACCCTGGTCAGGGCGCCACAGGCCGCTGGGGCCACTTTGGAGGGGCCCTCCAATGACAAAAAATGTTCGCCTCACCAAGGGCTTTCATTTGAAACCAAACTTGGCCACTTTTGGAAAAATCGATTTTTGGCCATTTTGGGCCTGGTCCACGGTCCGGACCCCTGGCCAGGGCGCCACACGGGTCTGGGCAAAACCTACTATAGCCTATGTTGTAGTGCTCCCACAGCCCACCCCACACACCCAATATAAAAGCTGTACCAGCAACAGATCTTTCTATGGAAGAGGTTAAAGTTGGACCTGCGACACGGTAGGGGCCCACCTCCATCAGGGTGCACCCCAGCCCCACGGATAGGTGATAGAGCAAAACTAATGGGCCATTTAGATTCACCATATAGGGGTTCCTATTCCAATACGAAACCTCAGCCCAGCAGCTCTTATGTACAGGGCTGCCTACTCCGTAGGCCCAGACCCCCCCTTTTACACGTTAACTAGTGACCCCTGGCCAGGGCGCCACAGACCACCGAACAGCACCATCTCGTTTCCCGGAGATCTTCACCTTGGGGCGATGCTATAACCCCAACATGAGAACCTGGCTTTGAGCCTTGCTCTCTGTAGACCGGCTAATAAATTTTGGGACTTAGTTTTTTTCCGGGGGGGTCAAAAATCGAAAAATCCTAGGAGTACACAGACCTATGGGGGGTCCTACGGCGAAAAGAAAAATTCGCCCTGAATTGCGGGGGATTCTATCCACAAAAATAGCAAAACTTTATAGAAATTTTAAGTCCTCCGACCTCTAGGGTGGGGGTAAAAAAAATGGAGAAAAAGTGCAAGCAGCCAAAGCACCTAATTTGCATATCTCGAGATTGGCTCGACCGATTCGGCTCAAATTTTCACAGCATGTACCCCTGCCCATAGGCTCTTCACACAGCAAGTTTGAGCCCGATCGGTCCACTCCTCCGTGAGTTATTAAAAAAACAGATTCCAATAAGCCGCAAAGTACCTTAATTTCCCTATTCTAGGTAGTGCGCTAACGCGCACTACCTGATGTTAATACCTTGCGAAATAAAATGGATAGCTTTTTGAAAAATCTTCGATAACAGGGACTATTGCCGCATTTGGCAAGGAAGCTGCTTCCATTCATTAATAATTTAACCTAAACAGGAACACAAAATATGCACATCTGCTCCTAAAATGGGTACTTTTGGACTTGAACTCAAACTAATCGCGCTGCGGGGGCGCCTATGATAAGTAAGTATAACCGTATAACGTACTGACGTACTGACTATGCTGACTTTCACAAATTTGTCACGTTTTATAAACAAAACTTTGTATTTTTTGAAATCCATAAATGCAAAAAATTTCAGAGATCAGTAAATTGTGCCTCACAAACAAGGCACAATTTAAAAGCATAGTAAAACGTAAATTCGTGTTGGTTTCTGTTTCCGACTCCTGGGATATATTATTCTTCGAATAATATCCAACATGACAGCTTGTTATCAATCGTTGACAAACATTTTCGTGCACAAAATCAAGAGAACGCCATCAACTTACCAAGTCACATTTGGATTTATCAGAAGAAAGTTTTGCAAGATCAATCACATTTAACCAACACAGAATTCGCTCAGCGTATTTGGCATTGGTAGAGCTATAAGAAATATACAAAGAAATAAAATAATCATAATCAACCAGAAATCGTACTCCATTGTAATAAAATAAATATTAAAGAGAGCCCACCAAGCAGCAAAAACAAAAAATAGGAATAACACGTAATAAATAAACAAAAAATTATAGTAAACACGCTCAAACTTACGATGGTTCCATGGTTGACAAAATTTCGTTTATTCCATTGGCTAGGCCAGAAAATGCAGGCTCCGGCTGAATTGCAATCAGCTGGGCAAAGAATCGTCGCAAACACTTTTCCATAGGAGCATTCTGATGATAACGCCAGGAGGCTGAAGCTATGGATTCCGCTGTCAGAGAAACCAACTGATCCGGCTTTTCTGGAAAAAACTACGAAATCGATAAAATTTCCTTCTTGTAACATGTATTTTCGAAGTTTCGAGTGATGATAACTTCTCCTTCCAACGAATATCTCAAATTTAGCAGCTGTTTCAAATTTAATCCACGTATATACGTATATACCTTTATCTTTAAACCGACTAATGACAAAATCGGTAGTTTCCAGTCGATCCTTCAGTGAAGCTGAACTAACAACATATGCAAGCTTCTGTATCTCTTGTAATGCCATTATTTAGTGGAGCTTCACAATCTAAGCAAAAACTGACTTGAGTATATATACTTGGCATACAGTATAGCTCAAAACAAAGTTAATTTTTTGCGATGTTCTCAAACTTTGCGAACTTCGCGAAGATAGCGACATATCGCTAAATTTAAAGAAGTTCGCAAAAAATTTAGCGAAGTACCTTCAAACTTCGCTAAAATTCTAAGCGAACTTCACTAAAATCTTGGCGAATTTCGCGAAATTATGCGAACTTCGCTAAACCTTAGCGAACTTCAGATTCAGATAATTCCGCAAAAAATTAACTTTGTTTTGAGCTATACTGTACACAGCTATTGGTAGAGAGATAATGAAAAACGCCTGCCTGCAGTCCTTAGTCCGAAACAGGAGAGCGCTCTTACCCAGGGAGAACTATTCCCTGGAGCTCCTCCCTGGTTGTCCAAAGACGGACAGCCAGCTCGACTCTATCTGTGCTGCAACATAGCCAGAGAAGGTTTTATCAAAACCTCTCTGAATGACATTGAAATTGACCTTCCCCCACCCTCCCGAAAATGCCTCCCTCCCTGAAATCGCTCCCTCCCGCGATTTTTGCTTTCACCCCCCGGGGATTTTTGGAGGCCCAAATTTTTGCCAAAAATAGACCTATTTTCCAAAATGTTCCGGTTTCGCTGGAGATTTTTCGTAAAAATAGCTCAGGGGCGCACCCCAGGGGGGGGGGCGGCCGCCCCCCTGTCAGCATCGGTGTAACGGGGATTTGGGTTGGGGAGGCCCCCTCCCCCCCAAATTTGGGGGCGGGCCCCCTTTTTAGACCTCCCCCAAACCCCCCCCAAGACCCCCCCCAAAATTTTTCCTATTTTTATGCCAAAAATCGCATTTTCAGCCATTGCTAATGCGAAAAAACATCCAACCATTAACTAATTTTAACATTAGACAGGGGTTTTAAACTCGAAAACTTGGTTGCCAACATGTTTCTACTACAAAATAAGGTCAATATTGAGTCAGAAAGTCCATAAAACTGTTGAAAACGTGTATTTCACGCACTAGTGAACACTTTAAGCCAAAAATTTGAACATTTTTGAAAAATTTTGCAAAATTTACCCTAAAAATACCCGAATTTTGGCCGCCCCCCCCCCCCCCCCCCGGCCGGGGGCCCCCAAAAATTTTTGGGGGTGGTTTGGAAAAATGGCTGGGGGGTTACCCCCCCCCCAAACCTCCCCCCAATTACACCTATGCCTGTTAGGTTTCGAAGGTCAGAAAAATTAAGAAGCAGAAAGAAGAAAAAGCAGAAAAAACAAAAATTTTCGCGCCTTCGGCGCGAATTAACCATGATTCTTTGGTTTTGAGGATGGCATATGAGGCGGAGTGGGGTGGCTGGTCTTCAATTATTATTCGGTATATACATAGCAAGCACTTGCTATACTTTCTGTGCGTACTATGCATATTATGCGTTGCTGTTTGTTTCTATTTTGATTTGACATAGTAAACTAAAATATTATCTGGTCAAGGGAACATTACGTCTAACCAAAAAACCAACCCGTTAAACTGCTCAAGGTTCAAAGTTTTGAAAACAAATTTACTCCGAAATTTAAAATTTTCTTCGACTTATAGGGGACAGCGCCCCCAGACACCTTGCGTATCTACTTTTCGCCATGAATTCATACTTTCACACCGCAGTTCGACGAGCATGCAACGTAAAATGAAGCAAAGGCCCTTAACGTTTTTTTAAAACTCTTAAAAACGCAGTAACTCGAATCTAAAAGCGTTTATATCTTTATAACGTGGAGAAGCAATTTTTGTAATTTTACGCAGTCGAAAATAAAAATATATACGCGTTCTAAAATAAAAATACGCAAAATTTACGCAGGTCCGATTTTCAAAAAACTCATTAAAAACCCGATATACACGCTTTTTTACAAAATACAATTTAAAATGCACACACGAAAGCTCAGTCAAATTTTGCTATTGCTAACCATAACATGGCTCGAAAATTTTTCAAATAGGTGAAGCTTTTTTAAAAGAGCTCTAGCTTTTAGATGGGGGCTCCCGCCCCCAGACCCCCACTTCTTCCACCTTTTCTTATCATAGCTACGTTGCTTTGCTTGGTTTAGAGTTTTATTAGTTTTATAAGTACATATCCGGTGAAACCAGAGCGTTAGCCAGAACACAATTTTGATCCTTTGAAACAACAAAAAGTGGTCAGAAAAAATTGTTTTCAGGTCTAGAATGCAAAAAAAATTGTCAACTTCTGGGGGCTGCGCGCCCCAGACCCCCTGCTTTCGCATTTCTGAGAATGATTAAATCTACCACTACCATAACTACCAACTACCACAGCCAATGAAACCAACTATATATATATACTACATGTTTGTTCTCAAAACAAAAACATGTGTAGAAATAAATTTAAAAAACTGTCAACATTGTTGCCGCCCCCCCTGTCAGAAAACTCTGGGTGCGCCACTGAAATAGCTATATATTTTTAGCTTAAATACTGGCATGTTTGAGAACTTTTTGCGTTTCACCATGCAAAATACGCCAAAAAATACCATTTTTGGATCATTTTTAAAAAATCCCCCCAAAATTTGTTTCCCCCGGGCCCCCCCCCCCCCCCGAAGAAAATCCCTAAAAAAATACTCTGGTTGGGGGCGGTTACCCCTCCCAAATTTTTAACCAATTTTACCCCCTCCCAGAATTCTCAGCGAGTTTTTGGACCCAAAAAGTTAAAAATTATTATTTTTAAAAAATTTTCTAAAATTTTGCCTTAAAATATAGCTTTAAAACCGTGCAAAACGCCTAAAACGTTAAAAACAGGACTTTTGAAGAAAGAGGTAAATTACCGAAACTTTTGCATTTTTTGGTCATTTTTTGAAATTTCGGAGGTCCGAATTCTGGGAGGAGGGGGTTTGAGGGCATGGGTGTAACGGAGATTTGGGGTGGGGGCTCCCCCCCAACTTTTTTTTTGGTGGGGGGAGCCCCCACCCATTTTTTCTAATTTTTTTCTATATGCTTTCTGGCATAAGAAAGCACCAACAAAATCAAAGCGAAAGTGGGGGTTGGTGCTTGGAAAAAAATTGAGCGTGTGGTGTGAGTGTCTCTAAGTCGAAAAACAGAGGACTTGCTTGCTAACCGATTTGGGGAAACCAGATAGGGGCAATTGAAATTTTTTTATGGTGTTGATGAAAAGTCTGGTGTTCAGTCTATTTTTTTCTATTTTCTGTTCAGTTCTATTTTCAGCTATTTTATACAAATTGTTTTGCATTGTTTGTTTATTTTCAAATTTTGAAGTTTTTTATAAGTAGAAAATATTAATGTTTCGGAAATGATTCCAAGTTTTGATTATAAGGACAAAGACAAAACAAACCAAACAAAATAAATAAAACAGAAATAATAATATATAAACATACGAACTTCGACGGACCTCCGTACTAAATAAATTGAATGATAACGAATATATACAATTTGTTCTACGGTTTTTTGAGTTTAGGATCGCGCAAAAAATTCCGTTGCCTATTTTTTGTGGGGAATTGGGCAGGTGATAATAACTGTCCCTCCCCCCTTTCAAACCCGTAACAGCTGCATTCGGTTTTAGTTTTTCTCACATTTAGGTCATTTTAGAAATATATGGACATACATGCGTATGTATATACAGCGTATATACAATAGTCAATCGGGAAAAAGCCACACGCCGATTTTTAGCTTTCTGGCTCTCCTCTATAGTCAACAACAGGGCAGGATTTTTATTTCGTTGCCAACTTTATGCCGAATGGCCTGACCGACCAACATTTTTTAGGCCATCTCCCAAAAACTTTGGGCCATCTAATTTTACAAATTTTTCAGCTGTTCGCATTATTGCGACGAAATCAACACTTGAATGGTTATTAGTAAGTACAAATAGGGAACGTTGCCAGCTGGCGCTGTCCACAAATTTTTAGGAAGCAAAATAATTTATTAAAAATAGCACTATTTTCCCTTAAAGATCAAAAAATTTGACTGCGTTTTTGTCGCAACTTTTAGGCCAGATGGCCTCAACGGCCACAATCTTTTAGGCCATTAGATCGAAAATGTAGGACATGGCCTTAGCTATGGCTTAAATAAAAAACCTTGCAGCAGGGTCAACATTTTTTGGAAAACCTTGTTCCTGAAATGGCGGGAAAACGGTATATAACTTTTGAAAAATTCATAACTTTAGTGTCAATAGCGCTATCTGAATAATTTCAACAACAACAACAATTAGTTTATTTTGGTCAAAGCAGAAGACTCGCACAAACATGACACAAAGACCAAAATGGGATTCGAGCAAATGCTCGATCCCCTACAGCAAGCAACGTTACATCGTGCAAATGCAAAATGCAATACAGTACATATAATTACAATTACATACAAAACAAAATGCAGTACATACAATTGCATAGCTGTTCGTCAACCAACAAATATGTATATACACACATTTCACACACGTGAATGAATCTAGAAGAACTTTATATACAAATTGTCGGCTAAAACACTTCTCATGTATATACTCCTAAAAACCCAT
Source organism: Trissonchulus latispiculum (assembly GCA_030248195.1). Classification (NCBI taxonomy): domain Eukaryota; kingdom Metazoa; phylum Nematoda; class Enoplea; order Enoplida; family Ironidae; genus Trissonchulus; species Trissonchulus latispiculum. Next base: position 9,556 of record JASAND010022320.1, read on the forward strand.
ATATACGTATACATTTATAACATGTGCATTAGAAATTAACGTCGTATTTAAGGTACTCTGAAAAATTAATCTTATTAATTTGATTTTTAAAAATAAAAGTGTTGGCGGATTGCACAACACTGCTCGGAAGACTATTCCATACAGGGATCACGCGGTTACTGAAAAAATGTTTACTGCACTCCAGCCTGGCACGCTGAGATCTCAATTTTAGACAGTTTCCTCTGGTACCAGTATCAAAACCATAAGAGAAGAAATTTGCAGAATCTACCCTATCTACCTCAAAAATAATTTTATACGCCTGGACTAGATCTGCTCTGAGTCTCCTAAGTTCTAAAGTTTCTAGTCCAGTTTCTTTTATCCTGGTAGGGTAATTTAAGTCTTTTAATGCGGGAATTCGTTTAGTAAATCGCCTTTGTACCGTTTCTATTTTCCTTATATCACCCACCAAACATGGCGACCAAACACACGAATTGAACTCCAAAATGGGCCTAACATAGGTCTTAAACATAGCCACTAAAAATTTAGCGTCTCTACAGCAAAAACTTCTAAAAATAAGTGCAATTTTTTGGTACGCTTTAGCACAAATTTTATCACAATGAATTGAGAATTTTAGGTCTTCGGAGATAAATACACCGAGATCTTTCACCACGCTAACTTTCGGAATTATTGTGCCATTTACGGACAGATCGTCTTGCAATAAAGGCCCTCCCATTTCAAAAAGCATGTCAGCAAACAGTTTTGTGTCATCGGCAAAAATTTTGGAGTCACAAAAGGATAAAGAGTTAGGTAGATCATTTATATACATAACAAATAAAATAGGCCCAAGCACGCTTCCCTGCGGGACTCCACTCAAGACCTCCCCCCTGTCCGACAAAGTACCATTAACTCTTACGTACTGGTATCTTTCACTCAAAAAAGCCCGAATCCAATTAAATGCGCGTCCCTTGACCCCAAAAGAATCAACTTTACTAAGAAGTTTTGCATGCGAAACTGAGTCAAAAGCTTTGCTTATATCTAGGTAAAGAGCTTTTACTCCATTTTTAAGATTCCTAGCGTCTGTCCATAATTTTAAACACTCCAGAAGCTGGGTTTGGGTGGACCGATTTGACATGAAACCATGCTGGTGCTTTGAGATCAGACCATTTTGGAGAAGGTGATTAAGTAAATACTTCTTAATTACCTTCTCCATTACCTTGCAACAAATACTAGTAAGAGATACAGGGCGATAATTGACAGGATCCGTTCTCGATCCTTTGCCTTTAAATATTGGTATGACGTGAGCAACTGACCAGTCGTCTGGCAAAATCCCTTCGTCAAAAGACTGTTGAAATATTATTTGCAAAGGAATACATAACTGTGTTTTAAAAACTTTAAGAAACTGAGAAGGCAGCTCGTCGGCACCAGCTGCTGACTTGAATTTAATGGAGCTAATTGCGTCAACAATATCTTTACGTGTGAATCTAATGTTTTCGAATTCAAAATCAAAATCCTTAGCCATTGGAGTGATAGACACACCATTATCCCGAACGAATACCGACTGAAACTGATCATTTAAGAAATTTGCCTTGTCATACTCATCTACTGCGGACGAGTCGCCTTTAGTCAGAACAGAAATGCAATCAGGTGATGACAGCTTGTCTTTAATGTAGTTGAAAAATTTGCTGTTTGAAGGTTCCGTCAGAAATTTGGATTCATACGACCTGTAATATTTTGCGGTCGGACTCAGCCACTGCCTTTCGGTAACTGTTTCCGTCCAACTCCCTCCCACTACGCTTAAATTTTTTCAATAAAGCTTTCTTGTAAAAAAAGCCTTCTGATATGCCGCGGAAACCTATGTTTTCCTCCCCTTTTAATTCGCTTTCTCGGAACGTATTCCTCAATCAACATTAAGCATAGCTTTTTAAATAGCTTCCACTTTTCATTTACTGTAGGAGAGTTTTGGAACAAAATGGGCCAATTTACCATTTCCAACTTCACCAATACCCCTGCAAAATCAACCCTATCCCAGCATAAAAACTCTTTCGTACTATCAAGAGTACATAATACATAAGAGTATGACAAGCGTCATACGCTATGTATTATGAGCTCGCTACATTCTCTGCACGCTATCGGCTGACCCCCCCCCCCATAAATCAGACCCCCTTGACCCCGCCCCTATACATGTACGGCGTCCAAACGTGGGGTCGGGGTCTATGTTAGTATAATTACATGTTAAACTTGACGGGGCCCCAATTTGTGTATGGGGTTTAAGCTTGTATGATTTACACATCTGTGTACAAAATATACAAGCACGAGCCCGACCCCCCGTTTGGACGCCGTACATGTATAGGGGCGGGGTGAGGGGGGTGTGATTTATGGGGGGGGGGGTCAGCCGATAGCGCGCATCGGATGTAGCGAGCTCATAATACATAGAGTATGCCAGCTGTCATACTCTTATGTATTATGTACTCTTGGTACTATCTACTGGCTCCACAACATTCACATTCGAAGAAAAACTTACAGTACAATGGTCACTGTTGGCTACTGGAGGCTGAATATTAACACCGGACACTAAATTCGGCACGCTTTCGAAGACTAAATCAAGAGTAGAATCCCCCTTGTCGGAGAGAGTACTTTCTGAGAAAATCCAAGTTCAAAAAATGAGTTCATAAAAAATTCCTGCATGAAGTTAACGCACGCTCTCGGAATAGACCAGTCTACTCCCGGTAGGTTTAGATCTCCGGTAATTATTACGTGTTTATTCTTTTCGATTAAAAATTTCAGGCAGTTTTGAAGATAAGCTAACCAATTTATCTCAGTTACTGAGGGGCGATACAAATTACAGTAAATACACTTTGATTTTGAATTCAATTTCCCGATTTCTACGGCAACCCCCTCCATTCCCCCCAAATCTGGTAGTTTCACCTCCTTGCTTGTAATAGTATTTTTGACAAGGATAGCGACTCCCCCACCCATTCTGCCGTCGGGCCGATCTTTTCTATAGATAGAATACATGTTTTTGCACAGAAACAAACTATCAGGACAACCTTCGTGCAGCCACGTTTCCGTCAAGCAAATAACATCAGGAAAATTGTTTTGTAGACATATTTCAAAATGAAAATTTAGAAACTTATTACACAGGCTACGCATATTACACAGCACACAGTTCACACCATACGTAATAACGCCAGTTCCAGCACAAAACTGGGGCTCTGCAATATCTACAATGTTACCGGAAACGGGAGCAGCAGGACAAGAAGTAGTAGTAGAATCAATAGCAGTAGCAGTAGGAGTAGTTGTGGTTGTTGTGGCAACAGCAACAGCCCTGTCACGGATGGAGTCTCAACGCGACGCCCAGGTGGGCCCTCTCCAACGGGAGCTGCGAATCCGTCCCTTCTCACGGCAACCCGCCCACGGTCACGAAGACCGGGTGCTGGGGGTCGTCTCTCGCGGGCTTCATTCGTTTTTTTGATTACCAGGGGCCTTAATCCGGCCTACGACCCCTGGTTACTCCTCATCATGGCCGGAGACGTGGAGCTGAATCCGGGTCCGCGTACCACCTACCCCTGCACCGTCTGCGGGGGCCACGTTACGGGCTGGTCTATCAGATGCTCCAATTCGTCAACACACGCCGAAACCGATCTGAAACGTAAACCCGGTTGGTGTCACCAACGATGTTCGAACATGACCAGAGAGGAGATTGCTGCCTTGTCGGCGGGCGAGGTGGCGGCATGGGTATGCCCTGCCTGCGAATCGGCTGTCGTGGCTAATCGGCAACTCCCCGCTGCCACCAATGCCGAAACTCCTGTGCGGCACACGGCCTACACCCCTGACCTGCCCAACGCCACTCCCATAAGCCTGCCGCCGGACACTCCCGCAAGCCAGCCGCCGCACACCTCCCCAAGCCTGCCGCCGCGTACCCCCCTACCAAGTGCGGCCGTCAGCTGTGCCGCATGCGGCACTAAAATCAGAAGGGGATCTCAACCTCTGCGGTGCGCCACCCTGCAGTGCAGCAGCGTGTGCCATCGGGCCACCAAGTGCAGTGGTCTGACACGAGCGCAACAATCCAACACGCCTTGGGAGTGCGACGCCTGCTTGGAAGAACTAGGGCGTCCCGTCAGGCGCGGCCCACCTCCTACGCTAGCCGGCCTGCCCCCTCTCAGAACAGCGAAAGACGCCAACAACAGTGCACCACGCGCCATCTGTCCCGCGTGTAGGGGGCGACTCAGCGCGGGCAGCCGACTCTGCTGTAAGGACTGCGGGAAGAAATTCCATAACCGGTGCGCTGGCCTTACAAGGCTGGAACTGATTGCCAGCAATGCATGGACGTGCGACGCCTGTGCCAAACGGGCTGCCCAGAGACCGGCCAGTACGGGCCCGGCAGTTCAGCCACCGGGCACAACTCAGCAGCGAAGGTCGGACTTCGCAACCCGCGACACCCTTAGAATTCTGCAGTGGAACGCGGACGATTTGAGAACGAAAACGGTGGAACTGGAAGAGTGCCTAAAAAAGTACTCCGTGGACGTCGCACTCATACAAGAATCGAAACTCTCCTCGAAGCATTCCAACCCCTTCCTTCGTTCAGTATACGCTTACAACTGACCTAAAGCGTTTCGAAGCGATCGTCACTCATACTTCGAGAAAGCAATCCCGCATTTCTAAACACTGTAGCGAGTATTGGTGACCTAACTTCCTGCACATTTTGGTACACTCTTCAGATCTCTTCCTAAAATAGTTTCAGGTGCAGTGGCTGAAACCTCACTAAACGCAACAGCGCCAAAACGTTAAGCTAAACGTTATTGACTTATTCCGTTGACCCTGGGAAACTACACAAATTGTTGAAAGCAGCCAAATCGACAAAACGGTCTATTAATTTGCTAAAGACCGGCATCGTTCTAACATGCCTAGCCTCTTTCCTGTATGTATACCAAACTTAACATGACGCCAAAAACAAAGTCAGATCCAGATCTTAACTTTTATATCTGGCACAAATTCGGGAAAGGACTATCTTCCCTGAACCCGTGTTTTTCGCTTCCTTCCTATTTGCCTCTACCCACAATAAAATCGCAATTAAATTTAAAAAGAATTGTACCGTGAGAATTATCGTGATAGACCCACAATCATTAAAACATCATTGCTCATGATTAAGACTGAGTCACAAAGATTCTCATGATTCACCGAAACTGAAGACTAAACCTAGGTACATATATCCACAAATGGAAATTGCAGCAACATTCGACTTAAAACTTCCTATCGAAACTTACATCTACTAGAAAATTTTTCGAGGAATTATTGCTGTTAATGGCGTTCAATTTTCGATTTTTAATTTTTTCAATTTTGAGAAATTAACACAAAATGTATAAGAAATAAGGTAACTATAAACACAATAAATCTCCAAATTAAGCAGCATGCACAAGAATACGAACTCCAAACAAACAAAGCAATCGGGATCTATTCATTAAAAACATTGGACCATTACTATATATCTAATATCCAAGCTAGATTTTGTCAAACTCCTTGCATCTGGTCAATTTATCTGTTTCGCAACATCATCATTCAGAGAAAGTAACAAAAATATGAGAAATATGGACTAGAACAAGCAAACAGTAAAAATAAAAATCACAAATAATCCAACAAAACAAGGTAACAAACTGGCACAAATCTGGCGTACAACAAACAAAACAACAAATATAACCACAAATCTGCAACTTCATAATTACAGAAAACATATCAATCAAACAGAAAACAAAACAAAACTATCACAAACCAATCAGTTACTTTCCATTGCGTTTATTGTTCATATAAGTTCGAATCTGGTCAACCGAACGATGTTCCAAAATACCGCTGGATTTTTCGCGACCCTGACCCTTCTTCATTTCGGACGTGGCTAAATAAATATAAAATTGGTATATACAATGAACATATAAATAGTATACAAAAGTGTACTGACGGTGCGAAATTTATCATGGGATAGCTCGGTGAACACTCCATAATATGAGCTAAAACGGTCAAACGCAGCCTATAAAAACGTTAACTAGCCAAAACTAAAATTTGCATTTTTGAAACCTCCAGGCCAAAAGCTCTCGAATGATACCAAACTTGCAGGAAAGGTCAACTTTGAAAAAATCGACTTTTCTGACCACTTTGTGTGTCATCTAAAATATCGTTTTTCGGCCATTTCGAGGTACTCATATATAATAAATCGGGTGCGCTGAAAACGATCAGCATACAAGGTGGCTTCGTTGCTGTAAGCCAACCAGGGAGGAATTTGTCAAGAGCTGCAATTTCCGCAGGCGTTCTCTAACAATTTTACCCTTCGGTTTGCAGATTCCTGGAGCGTTGGATTCTTGCAACGGAAGCTCCTTATCAGTGGCAGCTAAATATCAAAACAGAAGCAATACACAACATAATTTAGGCACAGTGCTGTGATGATATAAACTCATTAAAGATATACATCAGACTATAACGACTACAACACGGAATAAGTTTAAACGTGGGGCGTGAGAAAAGCTTAAATTTTCAGTCGCAAAGTAGACTAAAATAAGCCTGTAAAATAGCAATAAAGCATCAATCTACTTTAACTAATAATGACGTAAAAACAAATATATACGTATACAAGCATTGATTTAGATATTTATAATAGTTATATACGCGCTAAAAGTGTGACAAAGGTATACTAGGTTATCGATGCAAAAACTAAGCTCTGCACGCACACTATCCGCTAACCATGATTTCAGGAGTGACCGCGCAGTGTGCAAGCAAAATCAGTGGGATCGCGCAGCGGTAGCGAAATAGCAAATTTACAAATTTTTCAAAATAGGGCATATTATATATCAATCGAAAGCTCTCAGAATTATGGCTCGGAAATACTTATATTTAAAGTTAGGCGCTGTTAAATATTTCATTCCATTTAGGGGTAACAGGGACCTTCTTTCTGAAAACTCATTTCAAGATTCTTCTGATCATGCTCACGGTCTACTGCGAGAGAAACAATAGTGGAGACAGCACATCTCCCTGATCGATAGCAACGACCAGCTGTGCTTCCCTCAGTTCGTGAGTCACGCTGGTCGGTACCATCTGAAACTGACCTACCTCACAAAGGACCAGCAGGATAAGGCGGTGGACCTGGGGGTGAAGATGGGACAGGTCCTGGCACCCCTTGAGGTACCCCGGGAAGAGGAAAGGCGCAGCCTACACCTTCAACTATCTTTCTTCATGATGTGTCGATAACCCATTCGGAGGCTGACTACACGGTCTACTGCGAAAGAAACAATAGTGGAGACAGGACATCTCCCTGTCTTTTTCCTTGATTATTCCTGGTTTTGTGATTTACTATTGTGCAAATGTCAAATCGGTGGATTTCGTTATAGTTACCGAACAATACTACATTTTTGAGTGGTACTGGTTGAGACAGACTGCAATCGTAGCCACATAAAGTAATGTAAAAAGGTTTCAAAATGTCCAATTGGATTTGTTAATAGACTTTCGCGTTTGGAATGGCAAGAATGATTGCCTAAATAACACAGTGTTAGCTGACTGTGTTGACAGAATCATCAGGTCAAGACGCAACCACTGCTGCTTCCGAGGTTGGTGCTTATTGGCTGCAGAATTGAACTGCATTTCCAGAAGAAAACCTGCATATCTCTCGTATTCCAACGCCTGCTTCCATGAACACTATGCCAAATGTCATCGACAATGACGAAACTTGTAAAAAAGTTTTTAGACAACGTTAGATGGGTGTCGCCATACATTTCGGTAAAGTGCAACTTACTACCCAAGTAAATCACTTGAAAAGGGGAAGGCGATAGTGTCCTTGAATAAAGAAAATATTCAAAGAACCATGAGAAAACAGAAACTGCAAAATATAAATCTGATTTAAAAAATCAATTATGAATTATCCGCTTCCGGTCGATATTCTAAATATACTAGTTGATGTAAACAGTGCAAGATAAAAGTAAGCAAGGTTCAAAAAGATACTGATTATCAAGAGTACATAATAACTAAGGGCCTATTTCTTTAAAGATTAAAATGGACCGATTAAACGGATTAAAAATCAGCCGGATTAAAATTTTAATTTATATTTCATTAATGCAGGATTAAACAGATTAAACGGATTAAAATTAACTCGTTTAATCAGACCATTTTTAATCCGCGGATTAAACGAGATGATTTTAATCCATTTAATCCGCCGTTAAAGAAACAGCAATTAAAAATTTTAATCCGCCAACTATTAATCCGCGTAACTTCACGAGGAATAAAAGTTAGTTGAAAGTGCAGGCGGAGGATTAAACGGATTAAAATTAATCTTTAAAGAAACAGCGATTAAGCAGGTCGGATTAAAATTAACTCGTTGAGTTTTTAATCCGAAGTGTGAATAAAGAAACAAGATTAGATTAAAATTCTAATCCTAGGTACATTAAAGAAATAGGATTAAATTTAATCCGTTTAACTCGTTTAACTCGCTGGATTAAATTTTAATCCGTTTAATCCGATATGCTATTTCTTTAATGCGGATTAATTTTAATCTAGTCCGTTTAATCTTTAAAGAAATAGGGCCTAAGAGTGTGACAAGCGTCAAGCTCTTAGTTATTAAGCTTGCAACATCATCTGCACGATAAAACGGCTGAACCTCCCCCCCACAAATTAGACCATTGTAAAGAATTAAAGATTTGGCCACAGAGACTGGCAAATGGGCGACCAAACTACCTTACGGGGTACGGATACGCAACCTGGACAGGGAGATGTTCCAGGTCAGCCTCGACAAGCCACGCCAAATAAGACACGCCAGATATTCGTGAAACTTAATCTCACTTCCACTACGCTACCCCAGAACCTAAGCCCTAAATTCCCTATTTACCGAACTAAACAAATCTACGCCTAGCTAAATTACCAAAGGCCAAGTGGCAGTGTGTTAAATTTACTGTAGAAATAGGGGAGGGTAGGTTGTACCAGAAAGGGACAATAAAAGATTGAGACACTTACAGATTTGAATCCTGCATTTAGACAGAGGAAAATAGCTTAAATAGATGAAATATAAATTTAGGCCCTCGTGATATAAAACTTGGGGTCCCTATCCCCGAAATTTTGTCTGGTACTACTAGCGCCGACCCCCTGTCAGAAAACCCTGCGTGCGCCACTGGTCCCTGACCAACCTATCACCAGGTTGAGGGTTCTTTACTATCCGTCCCCGAAGTTCAAGAACTCTCAGGGGCCCCAAGCCGAGACGCACAGTATAAATAGATAGAAATTTGATCCAGAGATCCAGAGAGCGAAAAACCGACTGGTCAGGACGAGAAACTAACGTAAACTGATTGAAAAGAACACTGGACTACTGGAGGCCGTCATAGTAATTACGAAGTCACGTGACAGGCCACCAGCCAATGAAATTTTGACAAACTTTTGAGAGAGAATTTTAGGCGTAACTAGGGAAATGCATGATCTATATTGCCGAAAACTGACAATTACACAATTCCAAACACAAATTATAGGCTAACGGGGCATTTTTAGCGAAAACACAATACTTAAACTGGGATTAATTTTGGATGAAGAATTTTTTAAATAATAAACGAAATATGACAGTAGGGCATCTCCGCCCTACTGTACACCATGGTTAGAGTCAGGCCAGGAAATTAACCTTTAGTCTTCGCTGGAACAAATTCTGCACGATTCTATAGTTTTGAGAAATTGATGTTCAAAAACTTTTGGTCTGTAGCCTGACAGTTGTCAGTATGACAGAAAAGTTTTGCTAATTTTGCTAGTTTCATACGCTCACGATTATAAGCTTTAAAACGGTGTATAATGTCGCGTTAGGAGCAAGTTCGTGCAAACCTCTAGTTAGAACGTTCAAACCATGAGTCAATTCTTTAAATTGTTCCTTTTCTTTCTACACTGTTTATTGATGTAGACTATTTGAATTAGTTAATTTAGACCTTCTTTTCGATTATTTTTCTTTCTTATGGCTGTAATCTTTGACCCACACAGTTGAAACTTTCAAAATAACGTATTTTCGTGCTGTTTAAAGATCTTGGAACCAGTCCCGAATTTTTAGTTGAAAAGATATGAAATTTTTGGTTTGACATTGTGGTGTCAGTGGAAAGTCGAGCTACTTGATTGGTTGACATAGCTTAAAATAGGGCAGAAAACTCAATATTTTTACCCCAACAAAAATTCGGATGCGTTTAATGGATAAGGCTGTATATGCTAATGAATTTGTTTTTCTAAACAAGGCCATTTTCGAGGTAATCTGTGATTCGAAATTGTTGATTGAAACGAATTTATTTGTCTAAACAAGCCCATTTTCGAGGAAATCAGTTTATTCCCTATTATGGCGACATGTTGGTATAATTACTGAATAGATACACCGTCCAGTTCCACATCTTACCAGCCCCTCTTAGTAGTTGGAACATATTGCTTCAAGTCATAAATTTGGCAAAAAACTTTTCAAATTTCCGAGTACTTGTTTCGACCAGGGATATTTCTAAAATTACCAGCACAATCTTTCGCAGGATAAGTCGGCACCGAAAGTTATGGCGTTTCGAAAGCCATTGCACAAAATCATGCCAGAACCTTAAACAAATGTTCTGACCCTCGGCTGACTGCAACTTGAAGTCATAAATAAATGATCCAATTCAATGGACGCATGTACTTCTCTCTTCTTTACTTTAGCACATGTTTTGGGCTGCTTTATTTACTTCTTTGCTTTCTGCTGTGATCAGGCTTATGGTTGTGAAGTTGAAACAACATTCTCCATTACTTCATGGAATAATATGATGCTGAAGAACCATCTGCTGTTGTAGCTTTTGGACCATATATCTTGTGTGAAATATGGTGTATTTTGCTTTTGTGTAATAGCAAGAGTACATAATTCCGTGGAATATGGCTATATAAAAATTTTCTTCCATTCTAAAATATTTATATTGATTTCTCTGGAGTGGTTCACTTTTTGCACTGGCTGGTTCACATTTGGGACAGTGGCTCTAAACTGCTACTGCACCATCATTTAAACTTAATTAAATAAAAATTAATTGCCACTTTTCTTAATTATGATTCTGAAACTTGCTGAAGTCGAAATCCAAAAGGAACAAGCTAATACAAAAATTGTTTGATATAAATGTTGTTTGGATTTTCTTCAGATTTTTAAAGGCAAAAATTAGATGATTTTTAAAAAAGTGGTGCAAATAGTGCACAACCACTCTATTTCTTATTAAGTAATTATAACTTTAATGATGTTAACCTAATTAAAAACTGATTCCACAACCTGGCAGATTTCTCGCACACACAAGATTATAGTGGGGAGAAAACCCTGAAAATGTGGGTGAAGCCACAAAAATGCGGGGGGGAGGAGGAAGCACCAACAAGGGGGAGGAGCAGAGTGACGACGGGGAGGAGCTACACAATAAAATAGCGGCCCCCAAAGGCGGCCAAAATTGGGGGCCTGGCCCGGGAAAGGGAACAACAACCGGCAGTCCCAGAGGCCGCCGAAAGGGCCGGACCAATCCAAGCCGGGTGGCCAGGGGGGGGAAAAGCGGAAGGAAAAAGCCCATTTCCCACCCGGCACAACCAACCCCCCCGAAGGGGGAAGGGGGGGGGGGGCGCCGGCGGGCCGGGGGGCGGCACCGGGGGGGGGAAAGGGGAGCGGGGGCGGGGGAAACCCCCCCCCAAAGCACGGAACCCGGGGGGGGGGGCCCCGAGAGCAGAGCAAGGGGACGGGGCGGGGCCAGGGAGGGGGCGACGGGCGGGGCGGGGGGGGGCGGGGGCGGGGGCGGGGGAAGGGAGCGGGCGGGGAGGGACGGAAGGAAAAAAGAAAAAAGAAAAAGAAGTAGAAAAGGCGGGGGCAGGAAGAGGAAAAGGGAGGAGGGAGAGAACCATAAGAGAAGAAACAACAGTAAACAACACCAGCAAATAAACAAAAAAAAATAAAACAAAGAAAGGAGGGCAGGCAAAGGGAAGAAAAAAGTAAGAAAAGCAAAAAAAAAAAAAGAAAAAAAAAAGTAGATAAAAAAAAAAAAAGATAAGAGAAAAAAAAAGGAGGGAAAAAAGAAAAGATAAATAAAATTGCCGGATATATTTTGGTAGAATGGATTACAAGTTAGACTAGTATTCCTACAACTGAAACCTGTAGTTTTCAATGGCTTACAGGTTATTACTCGATGCGCTGATAACGCGAACTTTAAAGGGCAACAATGATCGTAATTTTTGAAGACTGAAATTTCTTGAATGTTTCAAATTTTCAGTCTTTCAACGCCCATGAGTAATTTTTTGTAACGGCTGCTCCCCGCTCCCGTAAAAATTACAGATTGTATCTTGTAAAAACTACAGGTTTGATATCTGATTTAGGATTGTCGAAAAAGTCGAACAAAACTACAGGTTTCTTCTGCATTTTCTACAGGAAACTCCTGCAAAAACTACAGGTTTACTTAGTATATTCTGCAGTTTTTTTACAATTTTATTAAAAATATATATATATACATGCTACTTTTGAGGAAAATACAGGACGCTCCGCTAGTGACTGACCGCACTGCATTACTTTTGTAGAAAACTACAATAATTCCTGTAATTTCTACAGGAGGTTTTTTAAGAGGGTTGTAGAATTGAGTTGAACACACAGTTGTTTTAGCAGCCAATTGTAGTTTCAGCTTCAGTTTCTATCGGCGGGCTATCAGTTTCAGTCGGTGACGCATAGTGGCTCCGTTTCAGTTTCACTTAGAGGGGGAGAGGGTAACATACGAAGGGGTTGGCGTGAAATCGTTGGAGAGAGCTACTTTTTCGCCCAACGTCAGCCAACATATGAAAGTAAAAAGTTTAGGGTGGGCAACAATATGGTTTTTATTAGGACGCCAAGGCCAAATTACAAGTTTTTGTGCGAAATGGGTTTTATTAAAAAGATTTTTTCTCTCCTGGTGGACTAATTTTTGACCAATTCTGAAACATACTGTTACTAGTACCTAGGGTTGCGCCGGGGTCGTGTAACGGGGCCGGGCTCCGGGCCTGTCCGGGGCCTGCCCGGCTCCGTTGATTTTGGCCGGGCCGCCCACGGCCCCGCTATCTGGGAAGGCCCCGTCCCCGCAATTTTGCTAACAGCGTAACCCTACTAGTACCAAGAGCACAACTAAATATTAAAAGTCTTCCGGCTTTCAACGTTGCCTCCTTCTTAAGCTAAAACAGATCAGTTTGACATTTGGCAAAAGTTAAAGGTGAGTTGTTGCCAGTTTACCAGTCACTAATACGTCAAACAGTGGCTAAGTTTCGAGGGTTTTGGTTTTCCGGTTAGTGTGCTAGCTCCATTTTCCTTAAGAAGTATGTATATAACCTATATGTTTAGGTTAAAAAGCTATCTAAGCGCAATAAAAATAAATTCTAAAACATGTTTTGTCTCCGTTTTTGTCGAAAAGATGCTTGTTGGGATTCATTGTCCTGCTGAATCTGAATATCAAATCCGTTCTTCGACAGGACGCTTCCTTCGTTCAGTGTACGCTTACAACTGACCTAAAGCGTTTCGAAGCGATCGTCACTCATACTTCGAGAAAGCAATCCCGCATTTCTAAACACTGTAGCGAGTCTTGGTGACCTAACTTCCTGCACATTTTGGTACACTCTTCAGATCTCTTCCTAAATAGTTTCAGGTGCAGTGGCTGAAACCTCACTAAACGCAACAGCGCCAAAACGTTAAGCTAAACGTTATTGACTTATTCCGTTGACCCTGGAAAACTACACAAATTGTTGAAAGCAGCCAAATCGACAAAACGGTCTATTAATTTGCTAAAGACGGGCATCGTTCTAACATGCCTAGCCTTTTTCCTGTATATATACCAAACTTAACATTACGCCAAAAACAAAGTCAGCTCCAGATCTTAACTTTTGTATCTGGCACAAATTCGGGAAAGGACTATCCTCCCTGAACCTGTGTTTTTCGCTGTGGAAAGCGGATGAGGCCAGCCTTCCTATTTGGCCTCCACCCACAATAAAATCGCAATTACATTTAAAAAAGAATTGTGTGGCATTGTTCTGACTGTTCTTTTAGTTTTTAAGACAGAAAGAAGTTGAAGAATTTTCAGTTATGGTGGGCCAGTCAACAGGTCACTCCGGGCAAACCGGATGAGTCTATGTGAAGGTGAAATCTCCCCCAGAAAATGCGCCGGAAAAATTTAGTCGAACTAAAATTTTGAGAAGAAGTTTTGAGCTTTCCAAGTAATTTCTTTTCAGCATACCTATGTAATCTACTGATGCAATTCTGATTTTACTGACAGAAATCACAGTTACAATCATTACGTTTAGCAACAAGACCGCAGTTATGGGTCTATCACGATAACTATGGAATGAAAAGTGGCGTAATTAATTAATTTCGCTGAAACTCTTGTAGGCTAGTTAATTTAAATTGCACATAATTCATGCAAAAACATTAATCTGTCCTTCCAAAACGTAAGAAATTAATTACTCCAAACCGTTCGGCGTGATTAATTAATTCCGCCGTACCATTCGGCGTGATTAATTAATTCCGCCACTTTTCATTCCATAGTTATCGTGATAGACCCACAATCATTAAAACATCATTGCTCATGATTAAGACTGAGTCACAAAGATTCTCATGATTCACCGAAACTGAAGACTAAACCTAGGTACATATATCCACAAATGGAAATTGCAGCAACATTCGACTTAAAACTTCCTATCGAAACTTACATCTACTAGAAAATTTTTCGAGGAATTATTGCTGTTAATGGCGTTCAATTTTCGATTTTGAATTTTTTCAATTTTGAGAAATTAACACAAAATGTATAAGAAATAAGGTAACTATAAACACAATAAATCTCCAAATTAAGCAGCATGCACAAGAATACGAACTCCAAACAAACAAAGCAATCGGGATCTATTCATTAAAAAACATTGGACCATTACTATATGTCTAAAATCCAAGCTAGATTTTGTCAAACTCCTTGCATCTGGTCAATTTATCTGTCTCGCAACATCATCATTCAGAGAAAGTAACAAAAAATATAAGAAATATGGACTAGAACAAGCAAACAGTAAAAATAAAAATCACAAATAATCCAACAAAACAAGGTAACAAACTGGCACAAATCTGGCGTACAACAAACAAAACAACAAACATAACCACAAATCTGCAGCTTCATAATTACAGAAACCATATCAATCAAGCAGAAAACAAAACAAAACTATCATAAACCAATCAGTTACTTTCCATTGCGTTTATTGTTCATACAAGTTCGAATCTGGAATCGAATCGAATATAGGAATTTTTCGCGAAAAAATAGGAAAATACAGGAATTTTTTAAGCAAAAAATAGGAAAATATAGGAATTTTTCCGGCCAATTTTGGTCAAATTTCGGAAAATTTCAGCTAAATTTCACCTAGCCTAGTCTTAGTCTACGGAACTTGTCTTGGAAATCAAGGAGCTAGCGAATTTTCTAAAAAATTGTTAAAAACTGGGCTACTTTTATTGCATCAATTGATAAATTTATTAAGGCAATTAAGGAAAATAAACGTAAATAACGTTTAAGGAAAATCAACAAAACCTTCTCGGAAAATTACTCTTTAAAAAACAGTGGTTTACGTGAAAGTTTAGGAGCGCGCTTAAAGTTTATTCATGACTCTGTGTTTTTCTCGCCGACGACTTAAATGTAGCCTTACATACCTCTCCAAACATTTTCCTATTTTCCAGAACAAAAGCGTGACAACCTAAAATTGTCGAATTTACTCGCGCTTTTCTTGTAAACTTGGTAACAAATACTACCTATACGTATGTACCGATATACCGTATATACCACATATCGTAAATATTGATTGCCTAAAAGCGGATTTTTTATAAATGAAAATTAAAAACCAAACTTATAAAAAAACTAGAAATTTCACAAAATCAGCTCTGTCTATAAAGTAAAAAAATTGAGCAATTGACACCATTTACTCACTTGCGTAGCCAGAAAAAAATTTCAGAGGGGCAAACCAAAATTTTTAAAAGGGGGGGGTTCCAAATTTTGGTCATTTTTTCTACTTTCTAAGATTTCGATTATTTTTGCAAATTTCATATTATAATCCAAACCGAATTTTAACGACATTTTAATGAAAATAGCTCCAGAAAGCTGCTACTTTCTGCCGCCAAACTTTTTAGAATTTTTATAAAATTAACATAATTTTCATCAATTCTCAGGACTCGGTTGATAGCTGCGGTCTCCATCATAGATATTCGCTGATATCAAAGGGTCTATTTCTTTAAAGATTAAAATGGTCGGATTAAACGGATTAAAAATCAGCCGGATTAAAATTTTAATTGCTATTTCTTTAATGCTGGATTAAACGGATTAAACGGATTAAAATTAACTGTTTAATCCGACTATTTTTAATCCGCGGATTAAACGAGTTGATTTTAATCCATTTAATCCGCCACTAAAGAAACAGCGATTAAAAATTTTAATCCGCCAACCCCCAACTTTTAATTCGTTTAATCCGCGTAGCTGCGCGAGGATTAAAAACCAGTTGAAAACGCAGGGGGCGGATTAAACGGATTAACTTTTCCATTTTTAATCCGAAGTGGAAATAAAGAAACAGGATTAGATTAAAATTTTAATCCTAGGTGCATTAAAGAAATAGGATTAAATTTAATCCGTTTAACTCGTTTAACTCGGTGGATTAAATTTTAATCCGTTTAATCCGAGGTGCTATTTCTTTAATGCGGTTTAATTTTAATCTAATCCTTTTAATCTTTGAAGAAATAGGGCCTTAGATATCAATCCAATTTCGGTGGGGGGCATGCCCCCGTGCCCCCTCCCCTGGTTGCGCACCTGCACTTACTGCTGCATTCATAAACGTGTTGCTTACGAGTGCAACTGTGTAAGATTTAGTTTATTCAATAAAAATTATTCAATAAAAATTTTTATGCAATTAAAACGGTTAACAACAAAATTTAAAACTTTAACAGCATTTTGATCATTTCTTGACAGAACGAAAGAAAAACCCCGGTGCGAAAAATTTTTATCGAAAGAACTTCCGTAGCTCAAAACGGTTAAAAATCAATTTGTTAAAGTTTGCTTCCGAGACTAAGTTTTAGAGAAAAATATTCAAAACTGCATGAAAACCAACCTTAGCAAAACGTTAACAAAATTTTTGAATTTTGAAAAAATAATAAAATGGAAACCTTTAAGAAGATTAATCTAGCATGTGGTACGTAGTTGTCCTGTTGTAAATTAGAATGTAAATAAAATATATTGGAAGTGGCTAATTTAATCGACAGCTTCATCGGTGAAATTACTGAATTTTTCCGAAAGTTTCGTAAACTCATGTGAATGTCCTGATTATAAGCTTTAAAACTATGTATATATAAAGCTCTATATATAAAGCACTGATTGGTTCTATGGTGAGAATTAAATCGGCATAATAAAGACAGCATTCCGGCGAAGCCGGAAACTTTTTGAGAATTGCCCATTGGAAGGTACGGGTAGAACAGAAAATTACATATACTGATGTTACCTTTCCACAGTTAAATAATATATAAATCTTCTCAAAATTTATGAAAAAAATAGGAAAATATAGGAATTTTAGGCAAAAATAGGAAAAAATAGGAATATTTGAAAAACATAGGAAAAAATACGAAAAATAGGAATAGTAGGCGCCCTGAAATAAGTATAAAATTGGTATATACAATGAACATATAAATAGTATACAAAAATGTACTGACGGTGCGAAATTTATCATGGGATAGCTCGGTGAACACTCCATAATATGAGCTAAAACGGTCAAACGCAGCTTTTCGGCCATTTCGAGGTACGCATATATAATAAATCGGGTGCGCTGAAAACGATCAGCATATTGCAGAAACCGATAGATGTGATCCTCGGGCTGCATGGCACCCTTGGTTCCTCGCCCAGGGTCAAAGTTGGGAAAAGTCCCCAAAAACAGCTATTTTCGGCCATTGGGTGCCCTATGTAGTAAATCAGAGTCGCTGAATAAAATAAAATAGGTAATAAACTGGAAATCGGGTAGTAAATTGTGGCTGTAATTTTGATTAAAGTGCCTAAGCTCAATCAAATGATTTTACCTTTCGTCATCTGTCATGATTATGCCTATGCACTCAACTACACATCCGGAAGCTGACGTACAGGTCACGACCTGATAGTATGGATTTGCAAACTTTCAAGGTGGCTTCGTTGCTGTACGCCAACCAGGGAGGAATTTGTCAAGAGCTGCAATTTCCGCAGGCGTCCAGCGTTTTCTAACAATTTTACCCTTCGGTTTGCAGATTCCTGGAGCGTTGGACTCTTGCAACGGAAGCTCCTTATCAGTAGCAGCTAAATATCAAAACAGAAGCAATACACAACATAATTTAGGCACAGTGCTATGATGATATAAACTCATTAAAGATATACATCAGACTATAACGACTACAACACAGAATAAGTTTAAACGTGGGGCGTGAGAAAAGCTTAAATTTTCAGTCGCAAAGTAGACTAAAATAAGCCTGTAAAATAGCAATAAAGCATCAATCTACTTAAACTAATAATGACGTAAAAACAAATATATACGTATACAAGCATTTAGATATTTGTAATAGTTATATACGCGCTAAAATTGTGACAAAGGTATACTAGGTTATCGATGCAAAAGCTAAGCTCTGCACGCACACTATCCGCTAACCATGATTTCTGGAGTGACCGCGCAGTGTGCAAGCAAAATCAGTGGGATAGCGCAGCGGTAGCGAAACAGCAAATTTACAAATTTTTCAAAATAGGGCATATTATATATCAATCGAAAGCTCTCAGAATTATGGCTCGGAAATACGTATATTTAAAGTTAGGCGCTGTTAAATATTTCATTCCATTAAGGGGTAACAGGGACCTTCTTTCTGAAAACTCATTTCAAGATTCTTCTGATCGTGCTCACCGGCTTGAAACTGAAAGAAAATGTTTTTCTTATTGGTTTTTAAAGATGTATAACAAAATAAGGTCAAAAACGCCAAGTTGAACTGCGACAACTTGCCTCATTTGGCTGCAGCACCCTCGTACTCGCTCATATTCATTGCACACAGTTGGTGGCTCGTAACTTACGGAAAACTGAACGCCTGACCGGAAACCTTTTTCGTCAAATTTCATCTTGACTGACGCCGCCAACCAACAATATGAGCCCAAAAGGAATCACCACCTTAAGCCAAATATTTGGGCATGTTTGAAAAATTTTCCAAAATTTACCCTACAAATACCCAATTCTTGGATTGTTTGTCGGGGCGACTACAATTGATTGGCTTAACTGTCATATGATCTTTCCTGTGGAATACCCAGTTGTGGTTGGGCTGGATTTCTTGACGGGATATAAAAGGCCTGCCCCCCTTCCCCTGGAATATGGATGAACCCCTTGGCCAATCCTCAGAATGGAGAAGAAATGAGGAAGACGATCAAACCCTCAGCCAATTGGTGAATCGAAGAAATCGACTCAGAAAATATTAGGTTGGAATCTCTGCAGAAAACCGGGTACTTAATTATCCCGGATGACTATATTGAGGAGTCTATTGGCACCTTGATAGAACTGTTGGTCGATAGCAACGACCAGCTGTGCTTCCCTCAGTTCGTGAGTCACGCTGGTCGGTACCATCTGAAACTGACCTACCTCACAAAGGACCAGCAGGATAAGGCGGTGGACCTGGGGGTGAAGATGGGACAGGTCCTGGCACCCCTTGAGGTACCCCGGGAAGAGGAAAGGCGCAGCCTACACCTTCAACTATCTTTCTTCATGATGTGTCGATAACCCATTCGGAGGCTGACTACACGGTCTACTGCGAAAGAAACAATAGTGGAGACAGGACATCTCCCTGTCTTTTTCCTTGATTATTCCTGGTTTTGTGATTTACTATTGTGCAAATGTCAAATCGGTGGATTTCGTTATAGTTACCGAACAATACTACATTTTTGAGTGGTACTGGTTGAGACAGACTGCAATCGTAGCCACATAAAGTAATGTAAAAAGCCTTCAAAATGTCCAATTGGATTTGTTAATAGACTTTCGCGTTTGGAATGGCAAGAATGATTGCCTAAATAACACAGTGTTAGCGGACTGTGTTGACAGAATCATCAGGTCAAGACGCAACCACTGCTGCTTCTGAGGTTGGTGCTTATTGGCTGCAGAATTGAACTGCATTTCCAGAAGAAAACCTGCATATCTCTCGTATTCCAACGCCTGCTTCCATGAACACTATGCCAAATGTCATCGACAATGACGAAACTTGTAAAAAAGTTTTTAGACAACGTTAGATGGGTGTCGCCATACATTTCGGTAAAGTGCAACTTACTACCCAAGTAAATCACTTGAAAAGGGGAAGGCGATAGTGTCCTTGAATAAAGAAAATATTCAAAGAACCATGAGAAAACAGAAACCGCAAAATATAAATCTGATTTAAAAAATCAAGTATGAATTATGCTTCCGGTCGACATTCTAAATATACTAGTTGATGTAAACAGTACAAGATAAAAGTAAGCAAAGTTCAAAAAGATACTAATTATCAAGAGTACATAATAACTAAGAGTGTGACAAGCGTCAAGCTCTTAGTTATTAAGCTTGCGACATCATCTGCACGATAAAACGGCTGAACCTCCCCCCCCCACAAATTAGACCATTGTAAAGAATTAAAGATTTGGCCCCAGAGACTGGCAAATGGGCGACCAAACTACCTTACGGGGTACGGATACGGTACGGTACGCAACCTGGACAGGGAGATGTTATAGGTCAGCCTCGACAAGCCACGCCAAATGAGACACGCCAGATATTCGTGAAACTTAATCTCACTTCCACTACGCTACCCCAGAACCTAAGCCCTAAATTCCCTATTTACCGAACTAAATAAATCTACGCCTAGCTAAATTACCAAAGGCCAAGTGGCAGCGTGTTAAATTTACTGTAGAAATGGGGGAGGGGAGGTTGTACCAGGAAGGGACAATAAAAGATTGAGAGACACTTAGAGATGTGAATCCTGCATTAGACAGAGGAAAATAGCTTAAATAGATGAAATATAAATTTAGGCCCTCGTGATATAAAACTTGGGGTCCCTATCCCCGAAATTTTGTCTGGTACTACTAGCGCCGACCCCCCTGTGAGAAAACCCTGCGTGCGCCACTGGTCCCTGACCAACCTATCACCAGGTTGAGGGTTCTTTACTATCCGTCCCCGACGTTCAAGAACTCTCAGGGGCCCCAAGCCGAGACGCACAGTATAAATAGACAGAAATTTGATCCAGAGATCCAGAGAGCGAAAAACCGACTGGTCAGGACGAGAAACTAACGTAAACTGATTGAAAAGAACACTGGACTACTGGAGGCCGTCATAGTGATTACGAAGTCACGTGACAGCCAACCAGCCAATGAAATTTTGACAAACTTGAGAGAGAATTTAAGCGTAACTAGGGAAACGCATGATCTATATTGCCGAAAACTGACAATTACACAATTCCAAACACAAATTATAGGCTAACGGGGCATTTTTAGCGAAAACACAATACTTAAACTGGGATTAATTGTGGATGAAGAATTTTTTAAATAATAAACGAAATATGACAGTAGGGCATCTCCGCCCTACTGTACACCATGGTTAGAGTCAGGCCAGGAAATTAACCTTTAGTCTTCGCTGGAACAAATTCTGCACGATTCTATAGTTTTGAGAAATTGATGTTCAAAAACTTTTGGTCTGTAGCCTGACAGTTGTCAGTATGTCAGAAAAGTTTTGCTAATTTTGCTAGTTTCGTACGCTCATCTGAATGTACGGATTATAAGCTTTAAAACGGTGTAAAAAGGAGCAAGTTCGTGCAAACCTTTAGTTAGAACGTTCAAACCATGAGTCAATTCTTTAAATTGTTCCTTTTCTTTCTACACTGTTTATTGATGTTGACTATTTGAATTAGTTAATTTAGACCTTCTTTTCGATTATTTTTCTTTCTTATGGCTGTAATCTTTGACCCCCACAGTTGAAATTTTCAAAATAACGTATTTTCGTGCTGTTTAAAGATCTTGGAACCAGTCCCGAATTTTTAGTTGAAAAGATATGAAATTTTTGGTGTGACATTGTTGTGTCAGTGGAGAGTCGAGCTACTTGATTGGTTGACATAGCTAAAAATAGGGCAGGAAACTCAATATTTTTACCTCAACAACCATGAGCCAATTCTTTTCCTTAAAACATGTATGCATATAGGGCATTACACTGCGCTCCGTAAATATGTTGAACCATTAATAGCGAAAGGACACATGACCTTTCAAGTGGTTTGTTGTTTCGTTTGAAAACATTTTCCAGCAGAAGCGACAATTAGTTAGACAACACAAAAGAATCAGACAGAGTGAAAATGAATGCCTCGGTTTTAAACTTAGTATGAAGTTCCGACATATTTTAGGAAACAAAAATTGGATCTCTTTAACTATTTCCCTGAAGAAGATTCAATTTAACAGTTTCTCCCCCAAATTGGAAGTTAAGATATTCTCGCATTAAAGTAGTGGCGCATACAGAAGTGGCTCAGACCGGAGATATTTCTGATCTATTTTTTAACCACAAACTAAACAATAGTGATTGCGGGTCTTACCTCGATTACCCCCCCCCCCCCCCCCACACACACACACACATATATATATATATATATATATATATATATATAAAGCTATTTCCTACATACTGTCAAAATTACGAAAGTTATAGCTTTTCAAAGAGTCACCAAAAAATGATACCACCATCTTAAGGTGGTGATTCCTTGTGGGCACATATTGTTGGTTGGCGGCGCAAATCAAAATGAAGTTTGACGAAAGTTTCCAAAATACGTTCTTTTAGCGTTTTAACACCGTCCGCGCATTCCCGATTCAAAAATTCGAGATTTCGGTCAGGGCGGTTTTTCCCATTTTACGAAAGTTTGGCAGCAGCTATACAGTTATCACTACATTCATTCGAAAGATCTCATTGTGCTTCATATTTTTGCTTTTTAAAGCAGCGTTCTAGCTGTTCTCTATCGTGAGATATAGCCGATTGTCTTGTTTTTGCGTCGAAAACTTGTAATTTTTGCAGAAATCAAATAATCCATCATTTCTTCAACTATACAAGCCGTAAAATCAAACTAAGGGTGTCGATCTGAAGGTCTCATAGGGGCAAATTATCCGACGCATGATCGTCTTACAACCGCTATTCCGTAGGCTGCTATCATAAAAAATGTAGTTTTTGCAAAACCACGACCAATTTTTTCCAAAGATTGTGGAGCACTCACCACGCAAGCTGGAGGGTTGCTACTTAATAGATTTGTTCTGCACAAATATACCCAGAGACGTTTTTTTAGTTGTCCCGATTACTGGTTTCTTGCTAAAGTAATCGCTTGACTATGTGACCAAAGGGAATCACCAGCTTAAGCATGTAAAGTATTCTGGCAAAAAATCAAATTTAAATATTTTGCGAACTTTCTTCAGAAATCTTTGAAATGTTTTGGTTGTTGCTTGTGCAAGCTTGATGTCAGAAATCCTATGCAGAAAGCAAAGCTGATAAAAATTGGATATTGTGATGTTTTGCTGTGAAATCAACAAAGCTGCTTGAACCTTGAGAAAACTCCTCAATTAGCTAACCGAAAAAACTTGGCGAAGCATCGCGAAAAATTCTTTGCGAAGTTCGCGACATTGGCGAAATTTCACGAAGTTCGCGAAATTGGCGAAATTTCACGAAGTTGGCGAATGTCGCAAAAATAGCGAATTTCGCGAAAAATGAAGTTTTTTGAGCTGTACTGTACCTTTATACTGGACACTGTCTAAGACCACCAGTGACCACCAAAACTTACTATATAGAGTCACTAATTGTTTCCCTGTTGTGTTAAATTAAAAAAAAAGGATGGGGAAAAGTTTTGTTTCAATCAGGGGAGAATCCAGGTCGGATTCGAAGGTAGGAAAAATTAAGGACAAAAACAGGGAAAAAATTTCGCGCTTTCGGCGCGAATTTTCTAATTTTAAACGGCATATTTGTGGCATTTATGAAGAAAAGCTTGAAATGCATCCGATTGTTCAAAAAAATTACTTTTTTTGACTAAAAATATGTAGTGCTTTAAAGAATTTTCTCAGTTCTTCAAAATTAACAGAATTAAAGATCCGAAGACCGATTTTATTGCAAAAACAAAAAATCTCAATTTAACTCGGCGAATTTTCGAATTTTAAAATTCAGGTAGGGGATTGAAATTTTTTAGGGGGAGGGCGTCGTCGGCCGAGCCGAAGGGCGATTCGATTTGGGTAGAGAAGTAGAAAACATTTTTTAGGGGGGATTGTCGGCGACTGCGACACCTCCACTTCTATCTACACCTATGCTTCTGGGACCCCTTTTTAAGAATTGGAGAGAAATAAAGATATCTGCAGGCGCGCAAATTTTTAAAACTTGAAGGCGACGCAGGAACAAAAAATTTCTATTTGTTATTGTATGCTTTGAAAACGGATCGCCTTTGTGCCTTCTCTCCAAAAAATTCCGTGTGGGGTGAGAGGCCTCAGAACCCCCATCCCTCCCCTGGGTGCATGGAATGTGTTGGGGGGGTGGGGTTCCCCACACCAAAATAGCCAAAAATTTTGGCGATTTGCCCCCAGATTTTCAGACTTTTGAGTACCTCCCCCAGATTTTTGGACAAAAAGTGGCCAAAAATGGCATAAAATCGAAAATTTAGGGGGGTCCCCCCACCATCCGTCAGATTACCCCCCCCCCCCAGTAAAGTGCACAGCCACACCTATGCCTGGGTACGCCAATACCAACTGCAAACTTGACTTCTACAAATTTTTTGGAAAACGTGACTGTGACGTCTACGCATTTTTGCCATACGTATATGTTTAGTGCATTCTGCAAATTCATTACTTGCAGGTTATGCTATGAAGTTACTTTAGTTAAAATTTTCAAAAATTTTCTAAAATTTAGGTAGGGTTAGAAAATTTTTAGGGGGAGGGGTCTGAAAAAATCGGTTAGGGGAGGGTTGGAAAATTTTTGGGGGAGGGTCGGCGACCCCTCCATTTGGGGAGAGGTCCCCCTAATACCTATGGTGGGGGGACCACCCCTAAATTTTCGAGTTTATGCCATTTTTTGGCCAAAAATCTTTTAAGGGGGGGGGGGTAGCGAAAAATCTGAAAATCTAGGGGGGGGGTCGATAAAATTTGTCATTTTTGGTGGGGGGCGGGTCCCCTACCCCCTCCCCCCCCCCTAACACACACACCTATGATTAAGAACCATTTTTGTAAGTTGGTTCACAGGCGGATCCAGGATTTGATGACGGGAGGCGAGGCGGTAAAAATTTCTTCACAGGGGTTTCCCACAGCATAGGTGTAGCTGGGGTTTGGGTTGGGGTTTTTTGCCTACTGCCGGAATTTTTGGGGGGACCCTTTTGAGCCCCCAAACCCCCCGACCCCAAACCCAGTGGCGGATCCGGGGGGGCCCGGGAAGGGCCCCCCCTTTGATTTGGGCCCCCTCGCTGACATTCCGGGCCCCCCCTAGAAAATTTTTTCAGCTGTTTATAATGCATATTTCAGTGAAAATTAAGCATTATTTTAATAAATTCCACAAATTTTAAAAAATTTCGCCTGCGGCGCACACCCGCATATACTTCCGTGCTGCTTTATTACGTGCTTAGTTCTGTGACAGAACTTCTGTCTCTTAAAGTGTCTTCCATTTTGTTTCCTTTCCTGTTTTGTAAGTAAAAAGTTAAGTGTACTCAACGCTTTCAGTTTATTTTATGACTATATTCAGTTTATATATATATATATATATATATTTACAAATTTTATTTTTATTTCATAACGTATATAAATGGGCAATGCAAGATTGATAATTGGCAGCTTCTGAAAGTGTTCTAGAATAAATCGTGGAAGCGAAAAATTCTGAAAAGAACTCCAAATCCGGTTTTGGTTTTCCGTGACTGATCCTCGATTATACAACTCAATAACTCATCTCATCTTAACTAATCTTTTTAAACATTTAAACTAATGAATTTTCCACGATTTCAAAAAATTCTTCAACTTCTAGTGGGGCTCCGCTAGACCCCCCGTTTGGAAACATTATCTTTGTTGCCCTTGTAGCTTGACCTCTTTATTGCTACCATTCCTTGTAGTTAGTGTACTTATAGGCTTATACTATTTTACTGCAAGTTTTTCACTTCGTAAGTTGCTCATAGGTATATATAATCTCCATTTTATTTATTTAATTTTTCAAAAGTTTGCATGATTGATTTTTTCCAATTTCAAAAATTTTTCAACTTACAGGCTCCGTCCCCCAGACCCCAAAGCCACAGAAATTCTCCGTGCTTTGCTTCATCATTGGATATGGTTTTCCTAATTTAAAAGTTAAACTAACCTTCCTATACGGCACATAACAATTTCACAGAAAAATATTTTGTTCGTGGTTTGTGCCAAATTTTGAGGGGGAACTGGAAAATTTGGTTACCCCCCCTCCGGAAAATTTTTTCAGCGGGCCCCCCCGATTCAAAATACTGGATCCGCCACTGCCCAAACCTCCCCCAAAAAATTTTTTTCTATTTTTATGCCAAAAACGGTATTTTTCAGCCATTGCTACATATGTAAAAAAACATGAAATCATTAAGTAATTTTAACATTAGACAGTATTTTCAAACTCGAAAACTTGATTGCCAACATGTTTCTGAGTCCAGAATAAGGTCAATATTGAGTCTAGAAGTCCATAAAACCGTTATAAACGTGTATTTCTCGCGATAATAAACACGTTAAGCCAAAAATTTGGACTTTTAAAAAATTTTGCCAAATTTACCCTAAAAATGCCCCATTTTCGGCCCAATTTTCGCGCCTTCGGCGCGACTACCCCTCCCCCCATTTGGGGGAGGCCGGGGCCCCCCAAAAATTTCTGGGGGGGAATTTGAAAAAAAATGGCTGGGGGGTTACCCCCCCCCACCCCCCCCCCCCCCCCCCAATTACACCTATGTTTCCCAGAAGCATAGGTGTGTTGTGTTAGGGGGGGAGGGGTCCCAGAAGCATAGGTGTAGAAGTGGAGGTGTCGCAGTCGCCGACAATCCCCCCTAAAAAATGTTTTCTACTTCTCTACCCAAATCGAATCGCCCTTCGGCTCGGCCGACGACGCCCTCCCCTAAA
>JASAND010022321.1:0-36196 GCA_030248195.1 Trissonchulus latispiculum
GACAAAGGACAAAAGCACAAAGGACAAAGCACAAAGGACAAAGCACAAAGCACAAAGCCACAAAGCACAAAAGCACAAAAAGTATGAACCGGGCTTTAGTTAATTGCTTAATATTATGGATTTTGGTCTTTGTTGAGGGATTTCCACTGAAGCTAAACTGAATCTAGAAAGACTAGGCTGATGTAGAATGTGTCGTCGAGGGTGTTATAGTTCATGTAGAATATATGAATATACGAATTTGAATATCTATTTTTTTACTCATTTTTATTCCTGCTGGTGCAGGATATATAAAATGTAAATGTAGTAACTCTACTACTTTAATCACGGTCCTTTTACAGCAAACAAAAAATATGCAGGCAATGTACTGCAGGCTCCTGCAAAAACATCTTAAGACTGAAATTGAAAGAAAGGCTTAAG
Source organism: Trissonchulus latispiculum (assembly GCA_030248195.1). Lineage (NCBI taxonomy): Eukaryota > Metazoa > Nematoda > Enoplea > Enoplida > Ironidae > Trissonchulus > Trissonchulus latispiculum. Next base: position 418 of record JASAND010022321.1, read on the forward strand.
CAAGCATAAAGCTAACTTTAGCTTATAGCTAGGAACATGCAGTGCAGGCAGTGATCGCAGGCACTGCCTGCGCACGCGTTCACTGCCTGTACACGCGCATGCAAATGGAATCTAATTTTGACCAGTACTGTACATGGACGAACTTATCAACATTCGAATTGTCTCACCAAGACCTACAACTTTGCTCTTGAGAGTATTCTTCGACTCCTTACGGTTTAAGAGATAACTGCGAAAATTGATTTTCGAGGTCCAAATCTGGCCATTTTTGAAAAATCAAATATTGCAAGATTTCGACAGTTTCAACAGCTCTGGTTCGTCGGTCAAGTAGCGCCCATATTTGTAGTCCTAAAGCACATGTTATGCCAAACAGAGAACTCACAGCAACGAAAATGTGAGATTATGAAAATCGCAACCAGATTGTTTTTAACACGGATTTCTCTCAACTCAGGCAACCAATTAGAAAACGGCTTTAAAGACAGTTGTCGAGGGCTATTTTTCATGGTTCGCGTTTTGTCTTTCTGTTCGAGAGAAATAAGCATCCAAACTTGAAAATTTTGACGAAAATCAGACAAAATGTACATTTTTCTCAAAATCTTGAGCATACTTGATCACTAAAAGATTTCAGAAAAAATTGCCCTCGGGAAGAAGTTTCTTTTGAAGTCTGAACTGCTCGCTTTTCTTTAGCTTTCCCAGATTTTGAGAAATCCATGTTCAAAAATTGTTTTCTTGTTAGCGCGTGGTCAAGTCGAAGAGTTAAAATGATACAGGTATACCCTATCCAGCTGTAACAAGCACATTTTGAGCTTTAAAATTATATAAAAAATATCGTTGAATTAATACATTAACATAGGGTCGGACTCGGGTCCTGGTAGTGGCTTGTCCTCAAAAAATTTTGAGGGGGCTTGTACCTCGAACAAAAATTTTCAGGGGGGCTTGTAGCTCAAGAATAAATTTTTAAAATTTTTTGATAAATTAGCGCTAATTTTATTAAAATTTACAAAAAATTTTCAATTTTTGAAAAACATTTCAAAATTTTGCTCGATTTTCCCGAAAAAGTAGACATTTTAGCTAAAAAATTCCGGCGACGCCGGAAATTTTTTGAAATTTTACTGTAAAACCTAATTTTTCCGGCTATTTTTGGTTTCCCCTTGGCCACTTTTTCGTTATCCCTTGTCTCCGACGGCGATAGGGCTTGTACCTTGTCCGGGTTGGGGGGAGGGGGAGGGGTTTGGACCCCCCCAGACCCTCCGTTAACCTATTTTTGAATTCCAAGAATTGTGCAAATTACAGTCTTTCAAAATTTGCTGCAAATACCCGAACCAGCAGCAAAATAGAGAGCCGTCGTACAATCTAAACGGTTGCAGATTTTTGAGCACCAGTGCAGCTTGGGATTAGCTACACATTGGTGCTTTTGAGAATTAGATAAGGTACTATGTACAGATTGCGCTGGACATCACAAGTTCAGCCCGACATGGCCTGTTCACAGGCCTGTTCTCTCTGATCAGCATTGTTGACGAATGGGATTGGATCACAGGGTATCTCATGGGATGGGATGGGATGGTGGGATTACTTAAATTATTAAGTATCACCACATTAAATGGTGGGATTACTTGGGACTAAATCCGCTTTTACACTGGAATACCAAAATTTGCATTTTGAATTTTAATCTTTGATAGTTGTTTCAAAGTTATAATTTCTACATAGATGCTTCAGAGAACTCACAGCTGGTAGTAATGTTTCAGTGACTAAAACTGAAACTCTTCACAGGCTGTACAGGTTTCCGTTTCAGTCAAGAGATCTGAAACTGAAGCTAAACTTTTTAGTCAGTCGACTGCAACTGCAATTTGAAACTAAAATTTGGGTATTCTGCAGGATGAGGAGGAGGACGGTCCTTTCTTGAATAAACTCAAACGAAAATCCTACTGAAACTAGAACTGAAGCTGAAATAATTTTGGATCGCCGACTAAAACTGAAACTGTAATTAAAACTTCTTCTAAAACAACTCTAAGAGATGAACACTGGATTGTTATTTCATCCGGATATCCACCTATTTCACGTTAATGGTAAGCAGTCGGCTATCGGGATCTTCAGCTAATCGCCTAGGATCTTCTACGCTTTCACCCACAGCACCAAAATTTTATTTTTTGACTAATAACTTTTAAATTTTGCACTGCACAGCGCATACTAGAGGCTGATGGATAAAAAAATTTTTAAATTTAAAAATTTTAAAAATTTTAAAAATTTTATAATTTTAGTTTTAAGGACCAAGGAGAATCGAAAAATTGTCTGAAAAAAGTTTTGCTGAAAACTTGCATACAGAGGTTTTCTGGGCGCTGAGCACGAATCTGAAATCCTTTTTCGATTCAGCTTTTCGTTAGCTCAGTATATTTACGCTACACTTTTATTTCAGTAAAACGTTTTTCAAAAAATTTTCCGGTTCCCCTTGGTTCTCCCTTACCAAACTAAAATTTAAAGCTTTTAAATTTTTTGACATTTTCAAATTTTTAATTTTTTTAATTCATCAGAGTCCAGTATGCACCCATGCAAAATTTCAAAGTTATTAGTCAAAAAACCAAAAGTTAGGAGGGAAGCGCAAATGATCCACCGCCTAGAGTTGACGGCAGACACATTTTTAAATTACCGCGAAAGCTCGCGCCCGCACCTTCGTTGACCGCCACCGCCCATAACCACGTCCGCAGCCCGCACGAAATTTGCCTGACCGTACTGACCCACTGTGGAAAGTTAACTTTGAATAGATTTCTTTCGCTGAAATAAACAAAGTTCTGAGTTTTTAGGAACACACCAGAGATGGAACCGGGTCACCGGATCACCGGTAGTGTTGTCACGTTAGCAAAAAATCAGGGCCGGGCCCGGGCCGGGCCGTTCCTAGACATCCGGGCCGGGCCCCGGGCCGGGCCTGGCCCGGCCCGAGCCCGGCCCGGATTTTGGGCCCGAAACAGGCCCGAGGACCGGCCCGGATTTCGGGCCCGAAACAGGCCCGAGGTCGGCACGGAGTCGGGCCCGAAACCGGCCCGAATGGTCAAAATTAGTAAAAACGATTTTTGATGTAGTTTTTAGCAGATAATAAACATAAGTAATCGGAAATAAATGTAAAAATAATATACAATATATAGTGTATCGGCATTAACTTTGCAATGTCTGTTAATCTAAAATTAACGCTTTATAACTTATATAACTGGCTGTATATAACTTCCTTTGTTCGTCTTTTGAATTTTTATAAACGTCATTTCAATAACGAATAGGCATAACAAAGCAATGCATCACTAACCAATCTCATATCATTGAAAGCATTTCAATGAACCCGATTTAGGTATAATTCGAGAACGGTATCGAGCTCTACTGCCAAACCAAGAACGATGTTTTTAGATAATACTTGATATTTATTATCTAACGTCTACTTTTCAGTTCAATTGAAGTGAAAAAGCTTCTTGTTTCATGGATTCTCCGAAAAATTTGGTGTTTTTCTGTCCATTTATATCAATTTTTCCTTTGGCCCGGAAACGGCCCGGGAAAAAATCCGGGCCTGTTTCGGGCCGGGCCCGAAAAAATTCCGGGCCGGGCCCGGGCCGGGCCGCTCCGATCAAATTTTGATCCGGGCCGGGCTCGGGCCAGGTCCGGCCAGGGGCCCGAGCCCGAAACAGGCCCGGATGACAACACTAGTCACCGGGCCAGTTCGGGTCACTTTTTGGACCGGGTCACTGGGTCACCGGGTCAAAACTCCGACCCGGTCTTGACCCGGTTTTCTGAATTTGCCTCAAATTTTAGAAATTTTTGGGTTATCAAGATAAAATTTTAGCTTAAATTTTTGTTCGATGTCCAATATTAATTTGCTTTTTCCCTATATTTTAGTCTTGAGCATTTTCGCAGCTTGAGGTCATCTAAATGTGTCTGTCTCTGGCAAATTATTGTTTAGCTATTTAGTTTTAGCTTTATAAGTTTCATTTATAAGCATGACTCTATTTACTACAATATGGTTTGCAGATTATTTTTGCAACCAAGGTAAACGCTGAAGGTAAGTGAACAATTTAATTTAATTTAACGCAATACGTAATGAAAAAAATTCTTAAAATACTCCCTGTTTTTGGACAAGTACTCATATGTATTAGACTCTGCAAAATTTCACAGACGGATAAATTAAATTATTGGTTTCGCAACTAATTTCTGCATAAATTTAGAAAATGCTACAGCTATACGATTAAACGCATTTTAAGAAAACCTAGAGCAAACATTATGTAGGTCATACTTATTTTTCGGTGTGGTGATGGACCATGGACGCCAAAAATTTAGCGTTCTGAGGCGAAATTAAAAATTTTTTGCAAATTTTGAAATTTTCTGGAAAACCGGGTCACCGGGTCAAGGTTCAACCGGGTCACCGGGTCACCGGGTCAAGCCTAAGTGACCCGGTTCCATCACTGGAACACACTAATAGTCTAAATCTTATCTTTTTCAGTTAAAATTGAAACTGCACGCAAGAATAAAAAATTACCCACTAAAGAACCAAGAACCCAATCCTAACGATGCTCATTTCTTCTATTCTAGGAAACTTTTATACAATTAAACAGCGCTCAACTCAAGGTCAGGAGGGTTGTGCTCGCTCGTGCCGTGAGTCGGGTCTCGGTCTCAATTCGGGCTCGGGCTTGGGTGCTCAATCTGTTGTGAATGGTGTTAGACCAAAGTGACTGTTGAGTAGAGTAGCGTTGGGGCCTTGAGTCGGGCCTCGGGCCGGGCCCGGTCCGGTTTTCTAGGACAAGGCCCGTCACGGGCCCGAGGCCCGAAACATTATGAAGGGCCGGCCCGAGCCGGGCCTTACGGGCCTTTCCGGCCAGCTGGCTTACACGCCGGAATACGCACATAAACAATTTCATAATACTGTCCACTGACCTGAAAGCCGACCTGTGGGTACCCACGACCCGCGGGTAGCCGTGACCCAATTCCAACTCTGGCTTAATCCTTCCAAAATGGACTTCCGTATTGAAGAAAAAAGACGCAAATGCTTAGACTAGCAACCGGTACTGGCATGCTCGGAGCAACAGATATCGAAAGCCGCCAGTTGAGTAATATGGCACATTTGACCAATCCGGCACTGTTAAGCTAAGGATCTGCTGCTATGGCTCCGAAAATCGGACACATCGGCCCGAGCAAGCCAATGCTGATACTAAATTTCCTCGTAGCCAGCGTAATCAGGTTCGGGTATCGTAACCCCCTGCCCGCGTCGAACCTTCGTTAAAACTCGTATGTAGTTGTATAGTACATATTTGGTGGAGACATTCATGCGTTTGTGCAATCAACATTCCAAATTGAAAGCGAGCGAATTTGAGATGAGGTTTGATTGAACTTTGATTTAAATCTGTCTAAAATTTAAATGTCAAGCTTAAACTTTTGCTAATATATTCTGAGCTAATGAACTGTTTTAAAAACAGACTTCTAATTAATTTCTACGTTCTACTTCTGGTCGATCATTAGTATATACATATTATATATTCTGTATTCTACATAATTACTATACCTAATATCTCAGCAAAGCCAGAGTCCAAACTGCTGGTTCCTTTCATCCGAATCCAAAAATCGCCTTTTTAAAGCATTTTCTATGTTGCTGACATCGGCCTTAGCGTGATCGAAAACGTAATAAAGTTAGCTCAATTGGTAAAGTTTCTGACGGTAAAGATGCGGTAAAGTTTGGGGTGTCTCTTGCCGGGCTCTCCGGGCCGGACTGGCTCATCCTGCCTGCCGAGCTTAGTTTTCGAGCCTGGGACTTCCTGCGGCCTTGGCTTTGAGACGGGCTTAGTAGCGGGCCCGGGCTTTGAGACTTGCCTAGTAGCGGGCCCGAGCTTTGGAGTCCGGGCTTGCTACCGGGCCAGGTGATTTAAACTCGGGGCCAATAAGCGGGCCCGGGCTTTGGACCGGGACTGGTAGCGGGCTCCGGCTTTGATTGGGCTCCGGGCCTGCTAGCTAGGCCCGGCTAATAATTTAGGCTCGGGTCCGGGCCCGGCCCGGCTAATAATTTAGGCTCGGGTCCGGGCCCGGCCCGGCCAATTTCTTATCGGAACAACCCTATCCTAAAAATCCGATACTTTCTGGCGGTTGAATTACCATGGTACACAGGAAATGAGTTTAGGATTGAAACTTTTTGCATATATTCGTTACACTTTTTAATAATTTAAATTTCAATTGCAAATTTAATTACTTTTTACACGTAAATTATTAACCTAAGCTCTAAGCATTATAACAACGTTAGGACATAATACTTTATCCAATTTATATAAAAAATCAAAAAATTTAAATTATAAGCGTTTTAATAAAAATTTCACTTGGAACCGGTTTCAAAAATCGGAACCGGTCCAAGTACAAGTTTCACCATTTCCCCAACGTTATCCGATGTTCTTCTCACTGTCCACATCCAGTCTTATTTGTTAAACGGACATTCTCTCGTTCAGGAAAATGTAGGCATTTTACGTTTATGATATTGTTGCTGGAGGTCTTTTATGCGATAGCAATTCATTCGACGGCAATTAAATTATAAGATATGCGCGTGATAGCATCGATTCAAAAGCCATATCTAAATCAGATTGTTTTAGATCTGTTTCGCCTGTAGTGACATTACTATCTGTCTCTTTGTAGTTTACAACACTGAATCTGTCTTATCAAGGTGTCTTATCTGGTGTCTTGCACTTGAAAGAATCTGCGACGTGACGCACTAAAACTGACTTGTTCCAACAAGTTTCCCTTAACATTTTACACTTGTCACTTGTTAGAAAGTCGACAGACCGTGTTGGAAGCACGCGAATAAAATGACAGATGTTGTGCGAAGCAGTTACAAAGAGGCACGCAGTGAGCGACATCTGCAACGTGCTCAATGTAATACAGGGAAACTTTTCATGTTCCAAATTTTGTAACAAATAGTGACAACTAAAGTTAGCATTGTTCAAATGGCGATCACCAGCTGTGATTCATCAATTTAGGTTTCACTATAGACGTGGGAGGAACAATGGACTCCTGTTTAAGGCAATTAAATTTGAATCTAAAACTTTTACAATCCATACGTACTGTAAACTAACCACCATTGCATGAACCTGAAATAGGTATGTGTTTGTGTGTTTAATGCCAGAAGAACAGGTACAAAAAGTAAACTATAGGTACATAACAAAACAACTCAAAAATAAGCATGTCCGATAATATTTTTGTAGAATCTTTGTGAAATGTCGATGTTTTATTTTCGGTTTTATTTTTATAATAGGTAATGTCTTATTTTATTTGTAACTGTCATATAATATAACTCCGGCTCAGGTTTATCGCTGTAATAATTCCTGTTACCTACAAAGGCGTTTTCCGCATCAGAAAGTAGAGATTAATTAATGGAGGGACCATTGAACTAAGGAGTGCCTGTGCAACAACTATAATAATATAGGAGTTAAGTAAGGTGAACAACCTTCTGAAACTACGTCCTGACCTCAATTTGAGAGTGTAAACAAAGAACCTGAGATGAGACTTGGGGAGTCTAGTTAATTAGTTTCTCTGGTAATTTGGGAAAATCAACAGTTTAAGATTGCACGATTATTTAATTCCTTGCCCTTCTCGTGGGACCGGCATTTGTTATGCTCCGACCAAATTCAAATACAGAAACTGCTGGCTGACAAAGAAAAAAATCAAAGACAACTTTTTAGTTGAACCAGTGCATTTTTGAAAGGCCATCTGAAATGGCTGATCATTAACATTTAAAAGTTATTTCCATTGTATATGTTTGTATGTAACTTTGCATACCTAAATTGTTTGGTGTGATGGTACATATATATTGTTGATTTTAAGCCAATAGGAATGTTTAAAACCAAACTATTTCTAAAACCTGAACTCGATGCATTATATCGAGTTATTTGCTGTATGCACATAGCACCATTCCTTTGAGGTATATTTTTGTTGAGACAGCTTAAATGGAAATTACTCCAAATTATGAATAACCACAGCACTACTGATAAACTGGTAAATTGAATAACTTTTGCTTCCGTCCCGCACAAACCTCTACCGGAATCCATTGTCATAATATTGTGCAAGAGTTTTTCGGTTCGAAGAACTTGCTAGCTCAGGTTTCTAGGCCGATTTGGAATGATCGGAGCAACTGAAAGTCAGTCAATTATACACCGACGTTCAATTTTGTTGAGATAATTTAGAATTTGAGATTAGAAAAATTATTTAAAGTATTAGAAAAAGCTACTATTATCTTTTTTTAAAACTGCGAGGGCCAACAGATAGTCAGTAATTACAGTTAGCTCGTGTCCGTGTACATGAAATAGAAATTTAGATCAGCGCTTTGTTAAATATTTCTGTAATTTGCAATCCCTGGTTTTGGATCAATTTCAAATCCCCGACTTTCCCCAATCTTCCAACGACGGGGGTCCTAGCAAAATCATTCAATTGTTTCAACTTTTCTTAACAATAATGTCATTTGGGAATACAAAATGAATGATTATGAAAATGATTTATGGTGAACTGTCCGATAATGATTTTGCAATAGTTGCAAAGTGTACTCAGTGTAACTTATTTCTTTCGAAATGTTTATTTTAAAACCGGATGAACAACGCTGGAAAAGGTTCATCACTTCATCCTTAGGCTTAATCTCAGCATGAAAGATTTCAGGAAATAAAAAGTATAAATGTAATCATTTACAATTTCTTGTTGTCCATTATCCCAGTTTTTGCCATGACCCTATTTTGACAATTATTTTAGCCATCTGTCAACAACTACATAATATTCATTCATTATAAAATAGTTTGCAATTTTAACTTTTCCCAACAGCTGCGCGCTGCAATCACGCTGTTCTGCAATAATGACAACAGAAACAGACTCGTAAAATTATTTAAACTAAAATAAGCAAGACACCATCTGTCGTCCTAGATACTAGATGTCGCTTAGTGCAGTCTTATGGGCTTGGCTGCTTTCTCATTGGCTGAGATAAATTTGGCGGGAATCAAATTTTGCGCGCATTTTAAACGACAAAGCTGATTGACAGGTTTTATTCTGTTGTCTTCCTTGCCTTATACATACACTAGTAGGACTTTTAGTGTTAGTGTTGCTGCGAACAAAGGCCCTACTTTTTAGCTTGGGATTGACCTTGAAAATTTTTTAAGGGGAAAGACAAGTTCTCTATTCGCTGTAGTTTTGATCAGTTGTTATTTTCCGCTAAAGAACTCTGCAGTCCCTGTCTCACTAATCATTTCAAAAGGAAGCCGACGATTATTCTTCATGCAGTTGGAGTGACTTTCGGAGGATTTGATCTGAGGATTCGAAACTAAATGGTTCTGCTTCTTTCATCCGGTTACGGTCACATGGGATATCAACAGGTCAGTCAGACTGAATTTACTTTTTATACACATTCCTTCGGGGGACTGAGGTTGAGGTGAGGCGAGGTTATTATTTCGAAAAGCTGTACAACTAGTTTCCCTGGTAATTTTGCCGAGGCAGCGATCATAGTTTCCTTTGGGGGGGGGGGTGTCCCGCCCCAAAATTGTTGACCAAATTTACCCCCCCCCCCAGATTTTTTGACTTACCCTCCCCCAACTTTTGGCTACCCCCCCCCCCCCCGAACCCCCCCCCAACGATTTTTGGACCCAAAAAGTTAGCTAAATTTGGTCGAAAAATGGTCATTTTTTGAAAAATTTTTCTAAAATTTTGACCTAAAATCGCTTTAAAACGGTGCAAAAACACCTAAAACGTTAAGAACAAGCCTTATTTTGATGAAAAAAAGGGCTAAATTACAGAAAATTTTGCATTTTTTGGCCATTTTTCGAAATTTCTGAGGTCCGAATTCGGGGGGGGGGGTACCCCCATCACATTTCGGAGGTCGGCCAAGATTTCCCCCCCCCCCCCCCCCCTGAGACCCAAAGTTCCAGGGAAACTATGGCAGCGATCGGTGTTATAGTAATTTGGACTAGGCTTATTCTAGGCAATTTTTCTTGGGGGCCCTCAGGGGGCGAGTCATTGAGGGGATTTTTCTAAAAACATGCTAAAAATTGCGCTCTTTTATAGTATATAATCGCCAAAAATAAGCGGATTTAGTGCTTAAATAGGCTTAATTTCAATAAAAATCTCCGGCGAACCCGAAATGTTTTTGAACATTTGGCCTTCTGAGCGATTTTTTAGGGCACAAAAGTTGGAAGGGTGTTGATGGGCATAGTTTCCCTGGAACTTTGGGTCGGGGGGGGGGGCTAAATCTTGGTCGACCTCCGAAATGTGTACCCCCCCCCAGAATTCGGACCTTAAAAATTTCGAAAAATGGCCAAAACATTAAAAATTTTCTGTATATACTTTAGCCCTTTTTCATCAAAATAAGGCTTGTTTTTAACGCTTTATGCGTTTTTGCACCATTTTTAAGCGATTTCAAAAATGACCATTTTTCGGTTAAATTTAGCTAACTTTTTGGGTCCAAAAATCGTTGGGGGGGCTCTGCTCGGGGGGTAGAGACCTTCACGGGCCTGAATTTTCAGGCCCGGCCCGGCCCGGCCCGTAAAAAATTCTGCTCGGCCCGGCCCGGCCCGGCCCGGTCACAAAAATTTCAACCTCGGCCCGGCCTGGCCCGCTCTAAGTCAGCCCTGCCCGGTCCGGCCCGTAAGCTAAAAAGCTAAGCCCGGCCCGGCCCGAGCCCGTTGCTAAAATTTTGCATTTGCCAGAAACATTGTTCAAAATTTCAAAAAATTGTTTGTCATGGCAGAGAAAATTTTTAGTCGCTTTTCCCAGGAGATGTTTAGTTAGAGCAGCACAGTACAGTCAATGCTTCAGCTCTTTCTGTTCAGAGAATTAATGGCTCCTCAATTTCGTTGATGCAAATCAGCAAGGCACAAACTACATATCAAGAGAACTCTTGCCAAATATTAAAAATAAACATTATATTTCAAATCCTAATGGACGAGCAAAAGATTGAAATTGAATTATTATTAATAAAATAATTATTAATATTGAATTGAATTAGATTGAAATAAATAGCCAAAGAGGTACCAAAATTCAATTTGGAAGCGACTAAAATTTCCATAAAAAATTCCAAAAATTGGGAAATAAAACGCATACACATCAGACAAAGCTTTGTGTATAACTGAAAAGAATAGGCCCGGCCCGAAGCCCGGCCCGCTCCAGCACTCGGCCCGGCCCGGCCCGGCCCGCACCCACTTTTTTCCTCACTCGGCCCGGCCCGGCCCGGCCCGTTCCACCTAGGCCCGGCCCGGCCCGTTCAACCTTCGCCCCGCCCCGGCCCGGCCCGGCCCGCGGGCCGGGCGGGCCGGGCCGGGCCTGCGGGCCTGAGTGAAGGTCTCTATCGGGGGGTAGCCAAAAGTTGGGGGAGGGTAAGTAAAAAAATCTGGGGGGGGGGTGTAAAGTTGGTCGAAAATTTGGGGGGGATACCCCCCTCCCCCCAAAGGAAACTATGTTTATGGCGGATGCCCCCGCCCCTCCCTCCCAGAAGAATAAGCTCAGATTTGAATGGGGTCCAACTCCAAATGTAAGGGTGAGGGGGCAGGGCAGGGCACTCCGAACCACTTCTTGAAATTTGGACTTCAATCCAGAAAATGAGAAAGTATATATATATATATATTGTATATATATATATATATATATATATTTATGTATATATTAGCTTTTCAACCTTTTTCACAACCTTTTAAAAGCGGTTTTAGAGTGAAACTGAGAAATTTGATTAGGAAACTGACCGTTTACAACAAGTTTTTGGCTCGCTTGATCTCCAGAATGGGTCTCTTGCGCAATTCCCCCCCCCCAGCCATAACTTTTGATTTATTTGACCAATAACTTTGAACTTTTGTATGGGCGCATACTAGAGGCTGCTGGGTTCAAAAATTCAAAAAATTTTAAAAATTTTATTTTGGTAAGGGGGGACCAAGGGGAACCGAAAAATTTTTTGAAAAACATTTTGCTGAAAACGTGCATACGGAGGTTTTCAGGGGTGCTGAGCACGAATCCGAAATCCGTTTTTCGATTCAGCTTTTCGTTAGCTCAGTATAAGCTTACATGTTAAGCTTACAACTTTAGCTTATACTGAGTTAACGAAACGCTGAATCGAAAATCGGATTTCAGATTCGTGCTAAGCGCCCCTGAAAACGGTAGGGTCTAAAAGCAGGACCAGGACCAGGATCAGGACCAGGACCAGGACCAAGGGTCTAAAACCAGGACCACCCTCAGGACCACTTTCAGGACCAGGACCAGGGGTCTAAAACCAGGACCAGGACCAGGACCAAGGGTCTAAAACCAGGACCACTTTCAGGACCACCCTCAGGACCACTCCCCAGGACCAGGACCAAGGATCGAAAATCAGGACCACTTTCAGGACTACCCTCAGGACCACTCCCCAGGACCAGGACCAGGACCACTTTCAGGAATAGGACCAAGGATCGAAAATCAGGACCACCAGTGTGACCGCAAAAAACCACCTTTAGCAGCAGGGGCAGGTATTTTAAATCTAAATCAATCTCAGGATCACTTCTAGAAACGAAGGGGGAATGAAACCTTTCCACAACAAAATTGTGTATAGACTAGGTTCTTAATTTGTTCTTGAATATATGTTTTTATATGCTAAATATATGCTTGAATATATAAATTAGCCGAATAATGGCAGCACCAATTGCGAGTGTTTTCTTAGATCAACTCGGTCTCATACTGATAGCACAACACAAAGCAATGGTCTAATATTTCTGAATGACTAGAGGCCTGCATTACGGCCCGCCGCCCTGCCCGGCCCGCGGTCCGGGCCGGGCGGGCCGACGACCAAAGTTCACGGGCCGGGCCGGGCCGCGGGCCGAAACTCACGGGCCGGGCCGGGCCGCGGGCCGACAGTCCGGCCCGTCATCAGTTTTTGAAAGATTTAACTATAAAATAGTAATTTATATTTTAGCTTAAAATGCTTTGTGTTTCCGTAATACGTTCCGTTCAAACTAACACTGGTTTCCCGCAGTAACGTTAGCATTTTATTTTCATGAACAATACATGTATTTATCGTCACATCATTAATGTCAAATCCTCAATTCGACGAAGTAATTTTAGCGTTTACAAAATTAGAATATGAAACTTTGGAATAGGGCAATATAGATAAGGTATTAGTAACGGTGTAAGTATTTTATTTTGGTTTTGATGTATTCGCTGTCTTTTTAAGAAAACGATGCATTTACATATTTAGAAAAACGCAGTTTTAAAAAAAGTTTTGAGTTTGTGGAGCAAAGATTTACTACTTCTTTAAAAATGAAGGTTTGCTCCTTCTGCGCAATTGCATCTTTCTAAAGTCCTCTACTTCTAATTAGTTTAATTCTCAACTAATTCATATAAAAATGCGCACTTTACAAAATTTCATCTGGTTTAATAAAAGTACAATATTTAAATGTCGCCACTGTAAGCTTTTAGGGAATTTTCTGTTTTTTGTTTTTCTAGCGTTCCAGTCTTATATACATAGTGTTAATGTGAGGCAGTATCTTTTTACTTTCATTTGTAGAACGACAAAAATTATTTTGTCCTTAAAACTGCGTTTAAAACCCTCGAAAAATCAGTTTTTAGAAAAGCACACTTTTCCTAGAAAAAGCACTGAAAACCAGAAATTCTGTTTTTAAAAACCAAACTAAGAAAATTATTTACGTAATTTTGCATTTTGGGACAAATGAAAAAAATTTCGTGGCCTGGGCGGGCCGAAAATTTTGACGGGCCGGGCCGGGCCGGACCGAAGCATCTGACGGGCCGGGCCGGGCCGGGCCGAAGCAGTTGACGGGCCGGGCCGGGCGGGCCGAGAAAGATTTTTCATGGGCCGGGCCGGGCCGGGCCGCAAAAATTCGGCCCGTGCAGGCCTCTAGAATGAACACAAAATCTGGTGTGGTCTCTGACATGAACACCAGTGCAGTTTTTCACACGTTGATTTTAATAAATATCCTCTGAAATAAATTCTCATGTTGGTCGATGCAAGAGGTGAATTTCATTTGAGGAAACTTGTCACATACCTAACATCAAGCCACCAGCATATGTATATTGTAATATATATATTGTTGCGTGCATATATATAGTGCATATATATGCACACTCGTGCACATAGGCATAGACTTTCGCATTGGCACATAGACTTTCGCATTGGCCGAGCCACACGCAGACGGAACACTTTCTCACGCTTGTTTTACAGCTGAATTGAGACAATAGATATATGGATGCGTATATATAAAGGAATGCAAGAGCAGCACAGACTACACCAGATTTTGTGTTCCTTTACATAATTTTAAGACCATTACTTTGTATTTTGTTATCACAATGACACCGAGTCGATCTAACAAATTAATATACATTGTACTTACAACTGGTGCAGCAATTATTCGGCAAATTTATAAATAAACTTTAAAAAATAAATATAAAATTCAAAATTCAAAATTAAAATTTAAATTTAAAATTCTAATTTAAAATTCAAACATAAATAAATATATTCAAGAGCAAGTTAAGAACCTAAACTTTGAACAGTTTTGTGGTGGAAAGGCTGCATTCCCACTTCGTTTCTAGAAGAGTGATCCTAAGATTGATTTAGATTTAAAATACCTGCCCCCGCTTGTAAAGGTGGCTTTTTTTGCGGTCACACTGGTGGTCGTGATTTTCAATCCTTGGTCCTGGTCTTGAAAGTGGTCCTGGTCCTGGGGAGTGGTCCTGAGGGTGGTCCTGAAAGTGGTCCTGATTTTCGATCCTTGGTCCTGGTCCTGGGGAGTGGTCCTGAGAATGGTCCTGAAAGTGGTCCTGGTTTTAGACCCTTGGTCCTGGTCCTGGTCCTGGTTTTAGACCCCTGGTCCTGGTCCTGAAAGTGGTCCTGAGGGTGGTCCTGGTTTTAGACCCTTGGCCCTGGTCCTGGTCCTGAAAAGTGGTCCTGGTCCTGGTCCTGGTCCTGGTCCTGCTTTTAGACCCCACCCTGAAAACCCCTGTATGCACGTTTTCTGCAAAATTTTTTTCAAAAAATTTTTCCGTAAAATTTAAAAATTTTTGAATTTTTGAATTCAGCAGCCTCTAGTATGCACCCATGCAAAATTTCAAAGTTATTGGTCAAAAAAATCTAAAGTTAGTGCTGGGGGGGAATTGCGCAAGAGACCCCTCCAGAATAGCGTTGGGGTTACCGAGTGGCAACTGGGGCGTAGGCAAAGGGGGGCAGAGTGGGGTGTCCCCCCAAAGCAAATTTGCCCACCGGAGGAAAACTTATTTGCCATGTCGGGGGAAATTAGGGGCGAATTTTATTATATAATTAGTTTTGCAGCAGACATTTGCACATCAAAATTCATTGCTAAGGGGCACCCGCTTTTTTGGAGGGGAGAGGGTGTTTATGGGGGGTGCCCAGCCCACCCCCCCCCCCCCCCCCCAACTAGAATAAGCCCAGCGTTCAGTTGTCATATTTACGTATTTCATAGTTTTCAAGGGCAGATTTTAGCAAGATTATACTGGAGCTTATATTGAGCTAACGAAAAGCTGAATCGAAAATCTTTCAGATTCGTGCTCAGCGCCCCAGAATACCTATGTACGCAAGTTTTTAGCAAACTTTCAAATTTTTTTGGTTCCTGGTGTTTCCCTGCCTTGCCAAACTAAAATTTAAAATTGTTGAATTCATCAGCGTCCAGTATATATATATATGCACTCATACAAAATGTCAAAGTTATTGGTCAAAAAATCAAAAGTTAGGGCGGGGGGGAAGCGAAAAAGATCCTTCCTATATATATATATATATATATATATATATATATATATATAATGTGTGTACTGTGTATGTATACGTATATATACGTATACATATTCTGCTTTACTGTCCTCACCGAAAGTGGCAGGTCAAATTTTATGCAAGAACCTGGAGACGATATATGCGAATGCGAGAAAGAGGGAGAGGAGAATACGTACGTACACTGTCTCTCTCTTACAGATATTCCAGTTTTTCCTTAAAATTTGTGGGGAATATCGGGCCATTATGTAGCGAGTCTACCCTCCTAACTATTGAGTCGTCTAGAAGCTAATAGGGCCCTGAACAGAAACGTTTTTTGACGAGTCATTGCATTCAGGTTTGCAATAGGAGCTTTTCTTTTCGAGTCCGCACAAAAGTTCTTGCACGGCTGCAAATTTTTTCTTTATCCGCAGATGTTAACGAACGGGGAGTGTTTTGTCTGCCTATTTTCTCCCCTCAGAGGCCTGCCACTGAAAGACAAGAAGACACCCGGTTTTGTTGTGATGTGGGCATCTTTTGATTAGCCCCTTTTTTGTCACGATACACCCAGTTTTTTGTGTCAGTTTCACAAAAAGTTTTTTGTTGCAAAGCAAAAAAGTTGATGCACAAAGGATTTCCTCCCGTCTCTTGACGCGCTCGTTAAGCATCTGACACCTCGGCAGCGCCTTTTCACCTTTCGACACAAAGTCTTCGGGTATTCACAGTCTCGCAGTTCGTCATTTATATACCTTTTCCAGACAAACTTTGTTTTTAGGAGGTGCGCATTGCTCCTTTATATATTCTTTTCAAATTCTATATGAAAAGTACTTAGCGTTTCTTTTCCATTATTAAAAGTTCCTGAAATTACTGTTGTCTTGTATAAAATAATGCGAGTTTGTGTATACGCACAGGTATATATATATATATATATATATATATATATATATATATATATATATATATATATATATATATATATATATAATACGTATTTATGATGTTTTTCTGACGGGAAGTGTGTCCGACTGCAGACAATAGCTCGCTCATGATTTCTGATAAAGGGAATTACTATCCTCCTCACATAAAGATGCAGAACTAGTTTTTAATGTAAACTTAATGACATGCTCTCTCTCCTCTGAGGTTTCAACTTGAGTCTAAGAGTGCACTGTGGCTTTTCCACCCAGAAAGTCTGTCCATTTATATTGTTGTGCTCCCCAGTTTTTGTTACATTTAAAACAAGACAGTCGTCGCATTGCATTTGAGCTTTCTAGAAGTTCCATGTTTTGGTGGAACTTTTTTATGAAAGTTTTGATAACCAAATCCAAGTCTTCTGTACTGTATACATATATATATTTCTTCGGAATAGAGAGGATTTGTCTTGTCAAATTCCTTCTGAATTTTAAATTTGTGACTGTGCGGATACGCACCATCGCTTGCAGCGCGGGCAGTGCAGACGCGAGGTTTTGTAACTAAATCCACCTTCACCATCACGATTGCTTGATCCATAATTTTGATACATAGTTTTTAGAGATGCACCGGGGCCGGGACCTCATCGTGGCCGTGGCCGGGCCCTGGAAATTGGGGTCCAATTAGAAAATTTTCAGAAATTCTATTGAAAATTGAAATTTTGCAATATTTTCTGATACAAACTATGTATACTGTCGTTGTTTTCATTCAAATCGGTGTAGCACTCTTTGACTTTCGAAATTTCCAAATTTGGTCAAAAAATGTCAAAAATTGACAAAATTTTGCTAATTTTTGACCCTGGTTAGGACCGGGGCCTGACCTCTGGGACCAAGCCCCGGTGCAACTCTAATATTTTGTATGTATATTATCGTCTGAAGTTTTTAATTTTCATATGTAGTCAGCCACCGTCACACACTTATACGAATGGTTTCTGTCGGCCGGTGTTTATCTTTTATCATGGATGTTCGGCCTTCTAAAAGTGATATAGGTTTGCCTACTGATAAGGTGCCACACCACTAAGCCTTTTAATATATAGGCGTACGTAGGAGACACTGTCACTGTTTGTTTGCATTTTTGAAATAAAATTCGTGATTTTAGCGTGTCACTTCCTTGCAGTGTCTATCTGGCAGCACTGGGCTGCGCACGCTTTTTTTAATAATTCTCATTAGGGTTGTACCACTAAACGATTATTAGGTTTGCAACATTTCTTATCTTTAAAAATTCAAAGTTTCATACACCACGCGTAGTGAATTGTCCGAGAAATGGGCTGTGCCGGTTAGCGGTAGTGGCGGTAAAGCTTGCTGAGCATTTAAGCTCTTATCTTTTCCGACAATTCTTCTGTATTCATTGATACACATTATGTATACAGTTTTGTTTCTATTTCAGACATTCTATTTAAGCACTAGCGTAGATACGGGGGGGGGGGGTGGCCGCTCCCCCCCGAAATTGTCAAATATACGTATATCACAAAATTTTTCGATTTCGTTAAATTCAATTTTTTCGATATATATATATATATATATATATATACGCAAGGGAGGAGGGCCAAATGAGCTCGAACAATTTTTTGTCCTCGATATTGCTGAAAACTCGCATATAGGGGTTTTCTGGGTCGCTGAACATGAATCAGAAGTCCGTTTGTCGGTTCACTACATTTACTGTGCTAACGAAAAGAATCGAAACACGGACAGGTTCGTGTTTAGCGACACCGAAAACCCCATGTGCGAGTTTTCAACAATATCGAGGACACAAAATTTTTCGGTTTCCTTTGGTCCCTCTTGCGAATCGCAAAAAATCAAATTTGGCTATATTTGAACTCAGTGTGGTCGAAAACATACCCATACCAAATTTTAGCTCATTTGGTGTTGGGCTCTTCGAGACAAAACCCGATTTGTACATTTATATACTATTTTGCAATTTGAGTGATCAGTTAGTTTTCGGATCATATCAACAAAATCCCCCTGAGCAAAATTGGGTCAACTCAAACAGCTGCATATTGATGACGACTGACACAACCTTATAGCTTAAGCTGCATATATGGGTGTGGGTAAAAACCAGCCCCAGCTCCAGCCCCAGCCCCAGCCTCGCACCAGCCTAAGAAAAACCAGCCCCTTCTCTCGCTGACCACTGTACACTTTAAACTAAGGACTTTTACACATAATTACGCATATGCGTATAGACAGTATATAACTGCATGTGCGTTAATTGTGCCTTAGATACAGTCATATAAAATATATAAGTGTATTGGACATTATATTTACATAAATGAGTTTGTACAATCAGGAAGGTCAAAGGAATTATTTCCATTCAAAGAAATTAAAGAATAGAAATAAAAAAGTTTGAAATTACATAATCGTTGAAAGTATCCCATCAGCTAATTTTGACAACATTCTGACGTAAAAGAACACAGTTTGTGAATTTCAAAATTAAAAAGCCCTTTAATATAAACCATTTTACTGTTTCCAGCTAATTCTCAGTTTTGAATGCTAATTCGCAATTAGTAAGACGAACTAATGCTAACTTACATTCATGAAAAATTAGCCCTGAAATACTTTTAAAATTCAAGATGTTTCAAAATTCGGTAATTTTGAAAAGTTTAAGTTTTAGTGACAAATTGATCAGAAATATTATCTGTTCAATTTCTGTGTATTAGTTCAATCTTCGATATGTCCAGTTTTCAGTTAGGACGGAGGAAATTACTGTGAAGTTTGGAGTTTAGAATTTAGTGAAGGTTCATAAAACGTATAGACTAAAATATTAAAATGTCGGGAAATGAAATGACAAACATTTATGTAAATATTGAACTTTCTAATTTTAGGTCTTGTGCATTATACCTAATGTTTTAATCTAAATTATAATATGCTCTGTAGGTATCATTACCAATTGTATAACTTCAAACACTTTCATTTCTATTCTTTAATTTCTTTGAATGGAAATAATTCCTTTGACCTTTGTGATTGCACAAACTCATATACATATAATGTCCAATACACTTCTATATTTTATATGACTGTATCTAAGGCACAATTAACGCACATGCAGTTATATACTGTCTATACGCATATGCGTAATTATGTGTAAAAGTCCTTAGTTTAAAGTGTACAGTGGTCAGCGAGAGAAGGGGCTGGTTTTTCTTAGGCTGGTGCGAGGCTGGGGCTGGGGCTGGAGCTGGGGCTGGTTTTTACCCACACCCGCATATATTTGGACAGTTGACGATGTGCTTTTACCAGGGCCATTTTGCTGTAGCCTGTCGCTATAACATTTTATTTTGAAAAATTTGCCAAAATCTATATATAGTAGTTTTGGTCGATTTTAGCTAAACTTGGACAAGTCACACTTTGTAGGTGTAAGCTACAGCAAAATGGCTTAGCAAAATAACATTGGAAAGACAACGTCCTCAACTTTCCAATGGTGTGCGGCTTACGCTCTAAGCTTGTTTCAAGCTTAGGTTGACCAATTTTGCTTAGGAGGGACTTATATATACTTGATATGATCCCAGTTTACTTTTCCGAACGTGATGGGGCTCTTGTGTACGCATATATATATATATATATATATATATATATATATATATATATATATATATATATATATATATATATATATATATATATATATATATATATATATATATATATATATATATATATATATATATATATATATATATATTTTAGTTTTGTTATTGTTTTAGCCATCTTGGAATTCGGGTCCTGTGCCTACAATGGTTGCTGCTTATAGCGAAGGTGGTGGCGGCGGCCTGTCCACTGTCCTTTCGACCAATGACGATGTTGCGAACAAGACCGGGACTCCCCTGAAACTCCTGTCTAGAGTTGGTCCAGGTCAGCGTGTCCCTGCCTCCGGAGCCCAACATCCCTCGTCCCGTCCCAGATCTTCCTTGGGTGGCAAAGGAGGGCTCACGGGTCCCCTGGTTACTGAGGTCAGTATTGGGTCCAGTTTTGACAGTGGTCTTCTGGAAGGTGACTCTTTGACCCTGAGCCCCTGCAGTAGCGGAGGCGGTCAGAGACAACCGGGCTCTCATAATGGTCGCTATAAGACTGAGCTGTGTCGATCCTTTTCAGAGGCCGGTACCTGTAAGTATGGTGAGAAGTGTCAGTTTGCCCATGGTCCGGAGGAGTTGCGTCAGCTCCCGCGACATCCCAAATACAAAACGGAGCTTTGCCGAACCTTCCATTCAGAAGGGTACTGTCCCTACGGGTCCCGGTGTCACTTTGTCCATAACGACCAGCCTGGCCTTTCCTCTGGCATGCTGACTCCCAGGTCCTCTACTCCGGCCAGCGGTGGACCTCATCCGCCGCCTACTTTCCTATTTCCTCCGCAGGCCTGTGGAACGGCGTGTTCGGTGGGTGCTCCCATAATTTCCTATTCCGATATTCCACCGGTGGTGGCTCCGGGTCAACTGTTTACCTCCGCTGGGTCCTCTGGTGCCGTGATGGGCAGTCTGAGCTGTTGTGTGGGCACCGGCGTCGGAGGGACCGTCTATCTGGGCTCCACTGGAGAGTCTCCGCCTCCGTCCATGAGTGAGGCTGACTCCTCTCCGGCCAGTTTCAGTCCAGCGGGTTCCTCCAGTCTGGACGATGACCTATTTTTGTCTCCTGGATTTGGAGTTCCTGGGGGAATCGCGTCCACGGTTCCTTCCCAGTTTACGTCAGTTCCTTCGGGGGTTACCGGTGGTTCCTATTATCCTCAGGGGAAGTCTGCTGTGTCTGGCTGGAGTTGTCCGTCTACTCTGTCAGGGACAGTCGCGAGTTATCAGGTTGGTTCCGGGGGCCAGGCTTGCGTATTTCAGTTTCCTGTGGGTGCGGCTAGTTCAGCTCCTGCCGGTTCATTTTTGGCGGGTTCGCCGCCTGAAGTGTTCCCTGAGTCTGTGGATGGTCAGTTCAGGGAGATCTGTCCTTCGGAGGACCCTCCTTCCGCCTATTCGTCCAGTGACCACCCCTATGTCACCATGTCTGATTCGGGTATCTCTACTGGATCCAGTAGTAGTTGGTCAAGTGAGTCCTTTACGGCTGCCGTTGCTGACCTCCCAGTATTCTCCCCGGCATCCGCTGACCAGAGTCCAGTCGTCGAAGAGCGATCCCCGATTGGGAGCACTGTGGTGGATGATCTGGCCTGCAATATGGATGTTCTGATGTCCCTGAATACGGCACCCAAACAACGACGTCTGCCTATCTTTTCCAGACTGAGCTCCTGTTGATTTTTTTACTATTGATGAACAATTTAACTGTCTGTTTGCTTTTATTCTATATTTAGATTTATTACATTAAGTATTGCATTGCTTGTTTTGCTACATATATATTTACGTACTTTTAAATAATTTACCAAAAATTTGTTGTTTATGACGTTTGCTATTATATATTTGTTGCTGCAATTGTGTACTTCTAATGCTTCGATGTACGTACGGGAGTTGGCTTCTGATTTATTTTGGTAGTGTCGTTTGCGTATTATGTTTGATGCCGTTTTAAATTGTTTCTTTCTTTTCATTGTTGCTCATACGAACTCTTCGTAACGTCGGTACATTTTAACTGTATTTTTCATCTTATCTTAGAGTAGAGTGTACAGCTTACATATAAAGTTGTTGTTACAGCAGAGGGGTGTACCACGACCTACAACGATAAGCGGATTGGTTAATAATGGGTAAAGAAATGGAAATTAGGAATCGAAATTGAAAATTTTTAAAAATTTCCTGAAAATTCTAATATGGCTAATTTCTAGTATACACACACGTTACTATTGTTGTTTTCATTCAATCCCGTGGAAACAAAAGATTTTGGCGATACTAAGGCAGACGCACACTTGAGCCTAACAAGATGTGCACTGATGTCCACTACTCGGGCAGACGCACACCTTGCTAGACTTCAATTTGTGCTGACAGGAAAAAGACATGCATCTACTAAGGCAGACGCACACCTTACAAAATTGCACATTTCTCAGTCAAACATTACAATTACATTACTAGGTTCTACAGCTCATTAGAACTTTGAATTTATTGTTTCTTAATTATTGATGAATGAATTGGCAAATGTTTTTATTGCAAATGAACAGTGTTATCGCAAATGTTCCTGTAAGTGTGAAACGTAAACTTTTTCCTCCATTCAGACTTCCTCCTAGTTTATGCATCTAGAATTTTTCATGTATATAAATATGCCTGAAACAATGCACTCAATGCGACCTAGCCTTTCTTTTAAACCTTTTTAAACTTTTGTTGTTTAGTTAAACCTTTGCTTAAAGTGGTTACGCTTCATTAAATTTTCATTAAAATGATTTAGCAATCCATCATAAAGAAACAATAAATATAAAGGATTCCAATACAATATTCTAGAAATCAGTAATGTAATTGCAATGTTGACTGAGAAATGTGCAATTTTGTAAGGTGTGCGTCTGCCTTAGTAGATGCATGTCTGTTTCCTGTCAGCACAAATCGAAGTTTAGCAAGGTGTGCGTCTGCCCGAGTAGTGGACATCAGTGCACATCTTGTTAGGCTCAAGTGTGCGTCTGCCTTAGTATCGCCAAGATTTTTAACTTTCGAAAATTCTAAATTTGTGGTCAAAAATGTTAATTCTTTATTAATTAATTAATATATCAAATAGTGTTTTCCGATGTATATATATATATATATATATATATATATATATATTTTGCATTGTTAAAAAACTGATGTGCATAAAACTAAAGTAGTTAGCTTAAACAGATTAAAATCCTAACTCGAAACCAATTTTCCACACTTCAGGCCGACTGCCAAAAGTGGGTGGAGGTTTTGCCCAACAAGTGGGGGGGGGGTAACAATATAAAGCAACCCAGAGCTAAGTGTGGGGAACTTGTATGTATACGAGCTTTGACGTAGTTTGTCGCGTATTTTTCAGAATCTATAATAATTTTTATAATTTCAAAATTATATATATAACAAAGTTTGTTTGACTGCACCTATGCCTCTACATACAATGACTAAATTGAATTATATTATTCAGTTAATTCAGTTATTTAGTATCTTCGTTCGGGAGGGATGGAGCTGTATTGCACTTGTCCTGATCTAGGTGTGTGAAAGGATTGCTAATTCGCTATTTCACTGTATTATGGTATGTCATTATTGTATTTTGCTACCATTCAAGAATTATATTTATGCGTAATTGAAAATCATTTTATACTTTATAAGTCTGTTTCCCCATGACGGTGGTATATATCCCTATGTTTTCAATTTCTGCTTTTTACTGTTGTTAGTTTTATTGGTAGCTAATATAGTTTAGTTTCTTTGTACTCGCATATAAGTATTTATATTGTAGATGTCACATTTTGCGACTTTATGACTGTTTTATTCTGTAAATGTACATACTGAAAGGGTAGTTTAGTTTTGTAGGGCTTCGAGGCACAAGGGCTTATGTACTTGAGATCGATCACTGCGCGTGATTTGGGCAGCCGATTTTAAGTTAGGTATATACTGCTATGATGTACACATTTCTACCAGATAAAAATTTGTATGGTTAACAAATTTGGAACCATTCTAAATTTAGTTTACGTCTCTCTATGCATTGATTATGTATGTATGATATGTCGTTTTGTTGTGGAGTTGCTATTGCTTATATTTTACGCTTTAGATGTTACGTATGTTTTTCCAATTTAGTCTTTGCTGTGTGGTTTGGTTTGTTTGCAGCTTTCGCTTACATCGGTAATTACTGTTTTTATTAATGTAAATATATACATACTTAATATATATAATATTTCAACCACTTTTACCTTCCCAATTACATAATTTTCCATCCATAACCTTAACTTTGTTAGTATAAGGTTTGCGTGGCATTGCTAAAACGACTTGTTTCATGAAGTCTGAACTCTTAGTTTGTGGAGGAGGAAATTTAGGTCTAGTTCAGTACAAAATGCGTACGTATTGATTGTGATTTAATTTATGTTTTGCACTGTGTTTGTTAATTTAATCTTTATCTGAAGACTTATTTATTTTTTATTGTTAATATACGTACTATTCTATTCCATATGTTTATCTATTATATTATTATATTATTCTTAACGACATACAACGCATCTGCTGTTTGCAGTGTTTTGTGTATCGGTACAATGCTGTACTGAGTGGATTTGTTCTAAGATCTTCAGTTTCTCAATGCTATGGCAATTAGAAATTGTTGTATCTTGGCTACAAGTATTGCTTTTATATGACAGCTATATATAAATTGTGCGTTTATTATTATGTGCTGCGTATTCATATCATGTGGTTACTGCAACCTTGTTTTTGAGTTTCTCTAATAAATACCAGTTGTTTTTAAACAGCAGATTAGATGTAGCTAGTTACCATCCGGGCGGTATCTAGGATTTTGAAACGAGTTCGGATAGCTCATGCTTTTAAATGTTCAGCTAGGCTTGTTGAATTTTTGTTGATACTCATCCACAGTGGTGGAGCTTCGCAACCTTCTTCAGACCTCTCGGATGCTCTGAGTCGTTGCTGTTGTCTAAGCTTACCCTTTTGAGTCCATTGAACTGCTTATTTTGCTCTGCCCATCTAGTTTTGAATTTCTGAATAGTAGTAGCTTCATTCCAGTAGGGATTGCAAACTTTCAGGAATCCAGCTGAGTTGGATTCCGTTGGTCATTTTAGTCGTGTTGTCTGTAAATTGCAAAATTCTTTGCCAATATGCACGTACGTTTTTGGTACTGAGGCTTTTGCTACTCCCTTTTATGGCAGGGTTCCTGTGTGTTAACTAGATTAAGTGTCTTGGACTGTGTCAGTAGGAATTTTCGTGTTGCGACAGAGGCGTTTTTGCAGCTCGTTGCGCAACAACTGCTTTTAGCACAACCAGTCTAACTGGCTGGTATGCACGAGGCTGGAACGCCAAGTTAGAACATGTCATGTAGGAATTACGCACACGCATAAAAACAAGTGTCGCTGTCTGGGGTGACTAGTTACTTTTAAAGGGTTTTTTGAGGATGTGAAATCGACAAATTCTTGTTCGGGGAAGGAGTTATGCGCAGTTTCTTCGAATAAACAAGCAAAGTTGCCATGAAATTGCTGGTTAGGCGCAGAAAGAACAGTGGGCGAAGCTGAAGGTCAAATTGACAACCGTGGATGGACCCCCGAAGTGTTAATTGGTTCTTCCTTGAACAGATTAAATTGCTCTGACCTCCTTGCAATAGACTTTAAATTTAGGAGTCTTGCTGAAATTTAGCTGGAGGATATTAAGGGACCGTTATTATTTAGTTGTTTTCTGTCAATGTAGATTAGATAGAATACGCGAATAATCTTTTCTGTTCTTTATAATTAGATAACTGCGTACATTGCATTAACTGCATTGTATTCGCACAACATCTTATTCCCCAAAACTTCAACGTTCAGCTTAGTGAGGGTTTTTTGATTTCTATAGTATGAGTACGCGATACTATTCGTTATCAACTGACTGGTCAAAGCTGTAATACAAACGCGTCCGTATATATTAGGATGTTTGGCTTTATGAAATATACGTGCATTAAGCGAGGAATAGATGATACAGAATGTAATCACCTGTGCTCTAATCAACTGACAGTTGACTAGTGACTAGCCAGGCCACAGGTTTAACTAAGCCTCCAGGAAATGTCCCCCTTCTGTACTGGCTACAGTAATCCGCTTAGCTGCATCTGTGTTCTCAGTCTAAACAGAAAAGAAAGTGCGGGTCTTTCACTTTACCTACGAACGTACAACGGCAACAACAAAAGTGCTATGTTCTCTTAAATTGGCTGATAATATTTTATGCGGAGAGAGCTTTTTACGAAAACTTGTTGTGGTTAGTCCACTGCTTTTGCTTCACTGAGTTTGCACAAAAAGTGGTAAAAAGTCATTTTGAAATATTGATCCAGATGTTTAGAATGGGTGCCCAGAATAGCAGTTTTTCCTACCCCCAGCATATGGGGTTTAAGGATACCTATGAATACGTTATTTTATTTTTTAAGTGGCCATTTGGCTTTAGACTAGTCAGTGCATCTTTTACCAGCACATCTATGTGAACGGGCTATTTCGTTTATACTAAAGAATTGTAAAAACCTTCACAAAATAGAAAATAGCACCATACGGTAGTCACCCCGTTTGCAGCCTTTCTCCTTCAGTCCGATAGTAGGAGTACGCAGAGGATATATATACGTTTCTAAATAGCTTTGTTGTATTATATATTTATATCATATATGCTACGTAAGTGTGCGCGTGTAATATATATATATATATATATATGTGAGTATGTACATGTCATTTCATTGTGACGGTCAGTTCGGACGCCAAACGAACACAATTTTTGCACACGCAACGATGAGCTATTTCTATGCAGCGCTATTGAATTATATAGTTGCAATTATGCAAATTAATTTGCAAATCTTCGCAGCGAGACACGATTCAACTTGGGACCGTCTACTAATAAGATAGTGCTACAAGACATAGCTACCCTGGTGATTCCCTCCCTTGTAGATATCGCGTAACAGTTTAGGAAATAGAAATTGAGTTTCCTTTATCTCTGTATCTGTAGCTAGCTAAAAATATGTTATATTGATTAATAGGGTCTTCCGTATTCAAATTTAGATTTTTGATTGAAGCTTGTAGGTGTAATTGAATTAATCAAGAATATAAGCCAGACCCCACTCCCCAGGTGGGATGTGAGTAATTGTGGATGATAGATTGTTGGGACCTGTATGGGCCAATTTTGCGGTCCATCCCGTGAAAGCTTCAGCCCGTCCGACCCGACCCGCGAAATTTATCATTTTCTCAGGATATGCAAAATTGTAAAAAATTCCAAATTTTTATCGAAATTCAGTAGGTATTTTAGTGTTGTAAACGCAAAAATTACATCAATGAATTGAGACTGAGGCCGTTTTTAAGAAAAGGTAGGACTTGTGCTCGATCCTTTTCAGGAAAGAGTTAAAGGAGGGAAACTCAAGCTGGAGTAGAGTTAAAACGAGTAGTTCAACAGTTAATTTTAACTACTCTCCTTTGTTGCATTGATCTTTTGCAATTTTGTTAAGAATGCCTCCGAAAAGTGGTAAGATTAGTGTTTGACGCCGTCCTGGGGTGTCGGCCAAGCCGGAATTCTGCAAAAGAAATTCTGCACAGCTCATCCCTGCCGGCCTAAAATGAATGAGCCAGGCGGAGGAAGGCAAACACTGGTTAAGAACGCATTTTTGCATATTGGTTTATTTAAGAAATTCTTGGGACATCCTTGGTCCCATCCGGACATTTAGCCTTCCGGATTCAAATAAATTGACTGAGCTACTTCTGATTACAGCTGTGTATACCTGTTGTGTTGGTCAAAGAAAGTTGCATTTTTTTAAAATCTTGTGTTAACACTTCGACATAGAGATTTGGGAATTTATGTATCAACTATGTGAACTATGTATTTATAATAAACTATGTCTGTGTTTACATTTTCTTCATACATTATCACAATTTCAGTACGTGTTCTTCAGTAGTACTCAAGTGTTGGAGATGCTGCATTTATTATCTGCAAAGATTTATCAGTTCTCGGAAAGATACTCCCCACTAATCATATGCATGTCGTTATTTTGTTACTTCAAGTGCATTTTAGACTACAACGTGGCTGGTATAGTGAATGTAACATGATACATGGAATGGAATGAATTATTAATCAGACCCTCCTATTAATTCTGTGTTATCTTCATGCTTTTCCTTTCGCTTTAAAATCGGTAAATATTAATGGTTTGCGTCTTGTCTACCTACTTTGAAATGTAGATTTTACGTTTTATTTACTCAGGCGAAGCACCGCCGCGCATTCCTCTGCAGGCAATCAGCTTGATTTTAAGCGTTTATGACTCATTTAGTCATTAATCTTAGTCCATAAAAACTCGTCCACTCAGCTTATGGAACATCTGCCTGAAAGACTTTCCCACACTGAAATTTACTGAGGGCAGGTGCTTGGCCCTCCAAGATTCAACTAGTGTATTAAAATGTTCAGATTTCGTACAAGTGTAATTGTGAAATTATAATGAAGACTCAGTGGCGGAGATTAAAGTAGAAATGGAAAGTAGGGCAATTCAAAAAAAAATGAAAAATTTTATTGGAATTTTAATTAGAGAATGGATATGCGGTCTCAAACAGAAATTGACGTGAAATAGAAGATTAGAACTTGGATGCAGTGATATGAGTGCGTGGGTGGACTATAAGATACATATAATAATGATAATAATACTATATAATATATATATATATATAATGTATAATATATTATTATATGTATATATTATTATAATAATTATATATTATTAGTATTATTATTATTATACATTATAATAATACATATTATATATAATTATGCAAAGCTCACAAGTTTAAATTATCGTTCTTAATACGAAATAATTAGTGTGTTTTCTTCAATCCAAACAATTCCATTTCATTTTAAGCTTCCTTTCTAATTCATTTGTAGTTATTTCTTTCCTCTTGGTTGCACGCAGAGGATGTATGTAAGCAACGACTTGCACATTTACAAATTTAAAATATTGGCTAAGGTTATTTCTATATTATGTTTGCAATTAGGAGATGGCTAAACAGTTTTCCTAAGACAACTAAACGTTTTAATTTACTAGCTTGATAAAATTGGGCGTAACTAACTAGAATAATACAGCACTTTGGAGAATAGTAGATTTACTATATCTAAATAGGTACACCCGCACGCCAGCCTCTTGTGATATAGCTTCTGTCCAAGGAATTGGCATATATTTGTTTCAATTGAACATCAGACCAGCCAATTCAGTAAAATACCTGGTAACTAACGAGATGCATATGGTCAGCTTGATGTCATCATTTCTTCAGAATTTCAGAACAGGAGTCATTAAGATTTCATGAAGTCAGTTAATTTCAGCGCTAAAGATTTGCTTTCGGTAATTGAATATTTCAAATGAAACCTTGAAATAGACATTCAGGCCGTTTTCAATTTCCCGCCAAAATTTTTCAATTCAAAGGATTTCCAGTTATTCCTGTCATAAAGGCTCTGAATCTGATTGACTTTTCTACTTTTTAGAACTTTCATTAATTTTTCATTTGAATCCTACAGTGTGAATGATTTATGATAGTTTTCTCATGGCAACAATGTAATTGTGTGCTAGGTGGATTACTGTCGCAATTACAATTTTTACTGTCCGTCAAAGATAGTTTTGTGTGTAACACTTCAGAGATTAATAATTGCTAAAATTGGCAAACTAGACGTCATTGGCAACTTTTGATTGTCTAGCACTGGTGAGACTTTTTATGACAACAGTTACGGTAGGCTGGGCTGCCATTGTTCAATTCGTTGGTTTGAGATAGTTTTTAGGGTCAAGTATATCCATTACAAAAAGGATGAAATCAGTAAGCACCAAAACTAAGGCTGTGCAGTAGTGTACACGGTCGGTGAATTTTCCTCAATTTATCGCATGTCAGTTTTCTTGTACTAAACAGCTTTTTTGGTAATTCAAGATCAATTCAATTGGATGATATGAAAACCACGCTGTAAAGGTCACCCCGATCACCCGACACCACGACAGTAATGTTGTTGGCCGGCCTAGTTTATACTTTATAGTTCTCGTATATATATATATCACTAAGTATATATATATATATATATATATATATATATATATATATATATATATATATATTCTTCTTGCGCGCGAATCGCAAAATTTGCTATATTTTCCCTCGGCGAATTGAGGAACAAATAGATAACTGCAATGAAATCAACTCTTCAGTTAGAGTCACTTACCGTACTTTTTCAAATTTTCTAATTTATTCTTTCCTAATTTCATTTATTTAGCAAGGCGCTCATGGACTCTTGGTGTGATGAAAACCTTCATTGACCAGAAACTGATAACTGTTTGCTTTCTCTGACTAAAGTGCTCTTAAACTGAGCCATGTCAAGAAGTCAACTAAATAAGGGCAAACACCTTTATATAAATTTCTCTTCTCCCGTCCTAGAAATCAAGTACCATTCAAATATACAACGTACTCTTTTAATATAGGTTGGTACAGCAGTACAGAATACAGAAACAGTTCAATGTAAGATTCATAGCAGAAAGGGGTGGTCGTATAAACATTTGACCCTGTGAATAAATTGCTATGTACCTTTTCGACACTGCTTTCCAATGTTTCCTAAACTTTCTTGAGGTTCCATATTTGTATTGTACCTAAGAACTATATACTTGTTTTGGCGAAATAATTAATGAGGTACGTAATAGATTTATTGAAATACAAGTCTTTCTCGTAATAGATTTGGTGGACTATTACACGGAGGCACTTTCAGACTGTTAAAATGCCGATTTTCAGACGATTCAGACGACTTTCAGACGGCCGCTGTGGGCGCATGTCTGAACCATTTGGGACATGTAATAGCTCATTTTGACGAGCTCGATCTGGTCTTTCCAGCGCACCCAAAACTGACAAAATTGGCTCAAACCATCGACCTCTAGAGGCCTCCGAAAAACACGTCTGAAAAAAATTTTCAGACCAGTTTCGCACCGTCTGAGTGTCTGAAAATTCAGAATTTCAGACGTCTGAATGTTGTTTGAGTCTCATTATTCAGTTATTTCTGTGGTACACATACGTCCCAAGCTACGTACTCTAACAAGAGTCAGACGAATCAACCGTCTGACTCAAGTAATTTCAACAAGTTCTGTAAGCCGAAGCCTAAGATTCAGTATCTGGCTGGTACAACTAGGTACCAAGCCCAGGGCTCTAACATCAGTCAGACGAATCAACCGCTGACTGTTGTAATTTCAACAAGTTCTGTAAGCCGAAGCCTAAGATTCAGTATCTGGCTGGTACAACTAGGTACCAAGCCCAGGGCTCTAACATCAGTCTGACGAATCAACCACTGACTGTTGTAATTTCAACAAGCTCTGTAAGCCGAAGCCTAAGATTCAGTATCTGGCTGGTACAACTAGGTACCAAGCCCAGGGCTCTAACATCAGTCTGACGAATTAACCACTGACTGTTGTAATTTCAACAAGTTTTGTAACAGCCGAAGCCTAGATACAGTATCTGGCTGGTACAACTAGGTACCAAGCCCAGGGCTCTAACGTCAGTCAGACGAATCAATCGCTGACTGTTGTAATTTCAACAAGTTATGTATCTGGCAGATCGCACACAGGCCCAAGCTTTGCTTCGGCAATTGCTTTCTATATATGTGCACATCAACTTAAATGTTATTGCAACAAGTTAATGCCGCCAAACGGCTGACGCCATAAAACTCAGGTGAACTAGTTGGACCTTTTCCCTAGTTGAAGCGGCAACTTCAGCTTTTCACCACCTTCTAGTTACTCGCGATATATATACCGTTTTCACCAGACACCGGTTTTAAAATTTTTAAACCTGCGAAAACTGTTTCCTGTCATCGCGTGGAGCCCGAAGTAACATTCGGACGACTTCCCCGATCTCCTAGCATCCCCTAGTAGCACATGCGTGTCGTATTATGTCGTCTCTAGATTGTTGCCTCCTGAGGTCGTTAGGCTAAGGCTTGGGGTTAGGCTTAGTGAAAGCAGTGGTCTTGGTGCACATATGTACCGCTTCAAACGAAGTCGAAGCAATGATCTTGGGGCACATATGTACTGCCTCAAACGAAGATTTCGTCTGAGTCTTGTTTGTGACTTAGTTTTGGTACAAATGTGTACCAGTTGCAAGATTCAAACACGATTCAGACGGATTTCTGAAATGACATGGTACACATATGTACCAGGTCAATCTTGTAATTCGTCTGACTTTTGTTCGAATCTTAAGACTGGTACAATTGTGTACCAGTTGCAATATTCGAACACGTTTCAGACGGATTTCTGAAATGACTTGGTACAAATATGTACCAGATCAATCTTGGGATTCGTCTGACTTTTGATAGAGTCTCATGTTTGGTACAATTGTGTACCACTTTCAAGATTCTAACCCAATTCAGACGGACTCCTGACGTACTTGGTACACATATGTTCCCAATAAAAGTTTCTATCGAAAGTCAGACGACAATTAAGAAGGAGAAATTTAACAAAGAGTCTCGATTCACTTTTTTACTATGACCCTCCTCAAACTTTTTTGTATGCAATGTTTTAAAAGAAGTCCGGCTGATTAGTGTTCTCATGGGTCCTGGGTACGGATATATGGACACAACCGTCAAATGAATCCAAGTTAGCTATTAGACAACTTGAAAATTCGACTTTTGGAAGTTCTGCTTTTGCTGAATTTCGGACATTTTTGGACACACAGGTCGTAAATATCAAAAAATTAGACTTTGGCTTCCGGTTTTGAAATCAGCACAGCAAGAGCTTTCCAATAATGTCCAGATGTGAACAAACGATTCATCCTATCGTTCAGGAGATTTTCACTTCCACCCATATTTCAGACCAAGATTCTGAACCAAAAGTCTCGATGCACTTTTTGACAATGTCCGTCCACAAATTTTTTTGTATGCAGTGTTTCAACGGAAGGCCGGTGGATTGGCATTCGTATGGGTCCTGGGTACGCAAATATGAAAACGACTGCTCAGTAAATCTATAGTAGCTACCAGACAACTCAAAAACTCGAGTTTTGGAAGTTCCAATGTTGCTGAAATTTGGACAGTTTTGGTCTCACAGGTCGCAAATCTCAACCAATCAGACTTAGGCTTATAGTTTTGAAATCAGCGCAGCCAGAGCTTTCTAACGATACCCAGATCTCCGCAAACGGTTCAGTCTATCGTTCAGAGGACTTTGACATACACCCAACTTTCAGACTAAGATTCTGAACCAAAAGCCTCGATGCACTTTTTGACATTGTCCGTCCACAAAATTTTTTGTATGCAGTGTTTCAACGGAAGGCCCGTGGATTAGGATTCTTATGGGTCCCAGGTACGCATATATAGATACCACAGCGCAGTGGTTCCTTGTTAGCCATCGGACAACTCGAAAAATCAACTTTGGGAAGTTTTGACTTTGCTGAAAATAGGAAAGTTTTGGGCCGCACAAGTCGCACATCTGAACGGATCAAGTAATGGCTTGCAGTTCTGAAATTAGCGCGTCAAGAGCTTTCTAACGATACCCAGATCTTCGCAAACGGTTCAGACTATCGTTCAGAGTACTTTGACATACACCCAACTTTCAGACCAAGATTCTGAACCAAAAGTCTCGATGTACTTTTTGAAAATGTCCCTCCTCAAAATTTTTTGTATGCAGTGTTTTAACGAAAGGACGGTGGATTAGTATTTTCTCGGGTCCTGGGTACGCAAATATGAAAACGACTGCTCGGTAAGTCTATAGTAGCTACCAGACAACTCGAAAAATCAACTTTGGTAAGTTTTGACTTTGCTGAAAATCGGAAATTTTTGGGCCGCACAAGTCGCACATCTGACCGAATCAGGTAATGGCTTGCAGTTCTGAAATCAGCGCGTCAAGAGCTTTCCAACGGTACCCAGATCTTCGCAAACGGTTCAGACTATCGTTCAGAGTACTCTGACATACACCCAACTTTCAGACCAAGATTCTGAACCAAAAGTCTCGATGCACTTTTTGAAAATGTCCCTCCTCAAATTTTTTTGTATGCAGTGTTTTAACGAAAGGACGGTGGATTAGTATTTTCTCGGGTCCTGGGTACGCAAATGTGAAAACGACTGCTCGGTGAGTCTATTGTAGCTACCAGACAACTCGAAAAATCAACTTTGGGAAGTTTTGACTTTGCTGAAAATCGGACATTTTTGGGCCGCACAGGTCGCACATCTGAGCGCATCAAGTAATGGCTTGCAGTTCTGAAATCAACGGATCAAGAGCTTTCTAACGATACCCAAATCTCCGCAAACGGTTCAGTTAATCGTTCAGAAGACTTTGACATATACCCATATATCAGACCAAGATTCTGAACCAAAAGTCTCGATGCACTTTTTGGAAATGTCCTTCCTTAAAATTTCTTGTATGCCTCGGCTTAGCCAAAGTACGGTGGATTAGCATTCTTATGGATCCCAGGTACGGATATATGGGTACCACCGCGCAGTGGTTCCTTGCAAGCCATCGGACAACTCGAAAAATCAACTTTGGGAAGTTTTGACTTTGCTAAAAATCGGACATTTTTGGGCCGCACAGGTCGCACATCTGAGCGCATCAAGTAATGGCTTGCAGTTCTGAAATCAGCGCGTCAAGAGCTTTCTAACGATACCCAGATCTCCGCAAACGGTTCAGACTATTGTTCAGAAGACTTTAACATATACTCATATTTCAGACCATGACTTTGAAACAATAGTTTCGATGCACTTTTTGGAATTGTCCCTCCACAAAATTTCATGTATCCATCAAAGTAGACTAAGTCCGGTGGTTTGTCATTCTCACGGGTCATGGCTACCCAAATATGGGTACCACCGCCCGACGCTTCCATGTTAGCCATCGGACAATTCGAAAATGTGGTTTTTGGAACTTGTGAGAAGAAGATATGGTATATCACAAAGCCCAGTTTCGCTCTTTATCCTAATCGTTTCACTCCCACTGTCACCAGTCATGCCATAAAAGATTGCTTACTCAACTTAATCATAACTTTACTCACTTCATTAGACGTTATACATTCCTAAGACGTCACGGCACCCACATGGTACACATGTGTACCAGACTGAAAGTATAGGTTGTTAGAGTTTGGAAAACACCTACTAAGTTGTCTGAAATTTTTTGTACTTTCAGACATATTAAGTTTTTTGACTATTCGATACAAATCACCGTTTCTGTTGAATTGCCTGTCGCCACAAGCAAGATCGCGCCACTAGCTCCAATTTGAGCTATACCACGACTTTCTACGTGCTCAGGAACATATTCTACGGCCATGGAACACTATTGTACCAATTGGTACATTAGTGTACCACCTCTCCCTTAATACGGTGGTACGACTTTGTCCCAGGTGGTACACATCTGTACCAGCCCGTGTTAAGAATCCTGCCCCTGGGACGACTTTGTCCCAGTCTGGTACACATATGTACCGCCTGGTACACATATGTACCGCCTGGTACACATATGTACCAGCCCCTGTTAAGAATCCTGCCCCTGGGACAATTTTGTACCAGGCTGGTACACATCTGTCCCAGCTAGGAACAATTTTGTACCACCTGGGACGACTTTGTACCATCTGAAAAAAGACTCAACCTTGTAATAA